>MU224169.1:4304624-4318434 GCA_018584345.1 Thuja plicata | reverse complement strand
GTGCACACTTAACAGTGTTGCTAAAGCTTCAAATGAAGTAGATCTTAACAGGTCTCCACTATAATACTCCTAACATGGTAGGTCATCAGAAGTGACCAATTGTAAGCCTTAACTGGCCCCTTCTTATTTGTAGATAGTGAAGTCTTGTGGGTAAAAATCCCCACCATAGTTTTTACTTCCTAATAGGAGTTTTTTGCGATATCATATCTTGTGTCATGTGTTATCTATTTTCATGAATGTTTATTTTATAGTTACATACTAAAGAACTTATGATATGATTGCATATACATAAAGAAAGGTGAACATTTAGATAAGATAATTTACAAACTGATGATTAAGGGTTAATGGGATAACCAAGAAAAGTTTTAGAGGTACTAATTCACCCCTCCCCT
This sequence comes from Thuja plicata, assembly GCA_018584345.1. Classification (NCBI taxonomy): domain Eukaryota; kingdom Viridiplantae; phylum Streptophyta; class Pinopsida; order Cupressales; family Cupressaceae; genus Thuja; species Thuja plicata. Next base: position 4,318,042 of record MU224169.1, on the reverse strand, counting down.
CTCAGTACATCATTCCATTATAATTCCAACAATTGGTATCAGAGCTAAGTCTCTCTCTTGAAAAGCTTAAATACTTAAGAGAAAAGATCAGAGAAATGGAAAAGTACAGACTGGACAAGACTATTGAGAATGAGCAATTGCAGATGCAGATTAACTATGAGCAGTATAAAGAGGCAAGAATCAACTTAAGAAAACTTCTTGATGAAATAAAGATTATGGCAACTAGGCTGAAAGAGAAATACTACAAAGAATTAGAAATACAAGATTACTTTGATACAGTAGAATCATCAACATCAAGCAAATCTTCAGACACATCAGTAGAAGAAATCACAAGTCTACAAGAGGTTAATCTACATCTGACAGAGAAAATCAAGATGCTGCAAATCGGTCAAGAGACTCAAATGGTGAAGATGATTGATGTCATGAATGATGCAAGAAAAGCTGAAAATGAAAGAACACTATCCATTGACGATAGGAGGAAAATAACAGAGAAGCAGCAAGAGAAAGAATTAGAGATTCAAAGACTAACTAAGCATCACCATGAGGTTACCAACCAGATTATACTTATGAGTCAAGAAGAAAATAGATTAAACACAGAACTCATTGAAAGAATACAGATCATCGGTGAGCTAAGAGAAGAGAATGAAAAATTGAAGCATGAAATCAAAGTCCAGATTCAACACAATGAATTGATCAAAAAGGCTGAAGAAAGCAACAAAAGAATGGATAATTTTCTTGATGGACAGAGAAGAGTCAACAACTACAAAGGATTAGGGTATAATGAAAATGGTGAATCTTCAAATCAACCAGAGCAAAGGAATGCTTTCACAACCCCAAGATCCAAGAAGCTGTCATGCAATCACTGTGGAAAACTAGGCCACACTTCAAACATTTGTAGAAGCAAAATGAAAGGTATTTCTCAAGTACAATCTACTTTCATTAGTAATTGTTATAAATGTCAAAAGAAAGGACACAAGGCATATGAATGCAGATCCAAAGTAACAAATCCAAAGAGGAAAACCTACATGGACAAGTACTGTCCTACCTGCAAGATGAATGGGCATACACATGAGGAGTGCTAGAAAAAGAACAACAAGGCCTGGACACCAAAAGAAACTGATAATAGCCACAAACCAACAAGAATAGGTAACTCATATATTTGGGACTATAACACATGGGTAAACTGCACAGCATGTGGAAGGTATGGTCATATTGCTGCCAACTGTATGAGAACGTGGACTAGAAGGTCAAGAGGTTGGACCAAGCCAGGTATGGCATGTTTACATTGTCATAAGGTTGGACATGTGATAAAATATTGCAAAGACCAACTGACAGATACAAGTATTCATCCCAATGGAAATACCATTGATGACATCAAGAAAATGAGAAACAAGATGTGGGTAAAAGCCACAAACACTAAAGGTGCAGGAACAAGCAATTCAAATGATGACACCCCATCCAATGGATTTGGTGAGATCACTACATCCAACTGAAATGCACAAGTATGTATGGAACTACATTATGAAAAGTTATATTATGCATTGGTTCCATCACACATAGTTCATATTGTAATATTAGCATGAATAAAGATGCAATATATTGTTGTTTTCTAAACTATTAAAAAGCAACCATCGGTTATTGGGCACAATTTGCATTGGTGAACACACACAAAAAATTTATCAACTACTTACCAGAATGTATCGGTCATTACACAAGCTAAGTGTAAACTGACGAACATCAATGAACCTTGAGGCAACAAAAGCTATCTTCACCACTTTACCGACCGTCATCAATGAAGTCACCAAAGCCGCTAGTAACCCCGATGCTTTGCACAAACACCAAAGATGTTATGAATGTTTTTACCGACAAAATCAATCTTCATATACCGACGAGTTGGTAAGCATTAATGACAACTTAGGGTACAAAAAGGTTATAAAACCCTGATGGGTAAACTCATTTTTGCACCCGCAATTTTTGAGCAGAGCAAAGCAGAGTAGAGTGATTTCAAGCAATTTGGAGTGCAACCCAGCAAGAATCAATTTGACTCAAAAGCATTCACATTCACAAGCAAACACAAAGAATCTGTAAGTAATCACATTCGTCGATCACACTGTTTTATTTGTGAAAAGACCTAAATTTCTGCAATGCAATGGCATCAACTTCTAGAGTTGAGAAGATTAAGGAAAACAAGGTGAAACCATTCAAGCTTGTCAGCAGAGGCTCATGTGTTGAACCCAAGTTCAAGCTACACCTAGAAATTACATCACAACCTGACGATTTTGGAGCATTCTCCAGAATCCCACCTAGGGTTTTACTGGTAGAGGACGTAAGGTCCTATATTTACTGCAAGATCTCAAAGATAGGAGATCTAGACCTAGATAATGCCTACAGGGCACTATGTGATGACACTGGAAAGCTCAAAGAAGAGCATAAACATATGGAAGTGAAGGGACTCGTGAATGCACTACATTTCCCCAAGGTCTTCAAAATAGAGTGGATAAAGATTGTTCTTAGTAGAATGCACAACAAGACTTTATGGCTTAATAAGCCAAAACCAATAACTAAGGATGTTATTCATGCAGTTACTGGTTATCCTACAACCGATAAACCACAAGCTCACAAGCACCCATCCCTGGCAGAAGTGGAAAAATTGACTAGTGCTAAATTAGATAAAAGAGCACTAAAGGTCAACACCATTACCGATGTAGAGCTGAAGTTTGGAGCATGTGTTGTTGGATAAAAAATATTCCAAGCAAGAAGAATGAACAACATATCTAGTACTACTATGAGCACAACATACAAGATCATCAAACATGGAAATAAGATGGATCTTGCAGAGATCCTGTTACATCAACTGGAGGAGAACATGTGCACAATCAAATCTTCAAGGAAAAACACTTGTAAGTTTGGTTCCCTCATAATGTGCATATTCTTTTACTTTGAAGAATAATTTCCTTCCATAGGAAAAGTTGTATGGGACACAAGTAGACCCATAACCATTCAAATAAGTGAATTCATAGAATCACTAGGAACATATTTTGATAATGTTATGCATGAGTATTTCAAAACCATTAAGGAAATATTGCAAGCCAGAACAAGGATTCTAGAAAATCTGATAGAAGAACACAAAGAGAATATATGTTTCATGGTAGATACTGACTTCATGTACATCCAAGCAGTAGTACCTAGGAAGTCATGGCTTACACGGTTAGAATATGAAATCAAGGTAGGACTAGCCAAGGAGTGCATTGAGGCACTATTAAATGAACCAGTGGACAACAAACAACCAAGATTTGGCACCTATGAAGAGGCCAAACAGAAGATTAAAATAGATCTTGTTATCAAGAAAGCTGTAAAATAGTCAGGCAGAATGGTGAAGAACTTGAAAAAGAAATTGAATATATCTTATGAAGGTGAAGAAGAAAAGGAAGGTGAAGAGGAAAAAGAGGGTAAGGAGGAAATCACCAAGGACAAGCTACCCATCAGTAACATAGCAAAGCAAAATGAATCAGATGAAGAGGAGTCTAATTCACCACCTCCTCCTCCACCTAAGAAATCAAGAATGAGGAGTCAGACATCAAAGGATGCTACTCCTACTCCCATGGTAAAAGGAAAGGTATATAAGAGGAAGCCAGACACACCAAAGGGAAAACAACCAGTTAGGAAACCTATCAAAAGGAGGAAATTTGTTCAAACAAATGAGGATTTAGAGGACGCAGTTATGGATGAGCCTAATACTGCAATCAAACAGGCAAAGGAAACAACAAAAGCAACATCAACTACTGAAAACATTGATGAAATATGTAAGTACATCTCTGAAGCATCATCTATTAGACATCCTAAGATTAGGAAATGGTTGAGATGGGATTTTGTAGAATAGAATAAAATTGAAGATGCTATTATAGCTAAAATGTGCAGACATTATTATGTCCCATTATAGTTCACTACACATGATGTACCTCAAGAACTGGTAATTAGATTATCTTATAGGTTTACATTTGCACTACATGAGGAGAAAATGATAAGAGAAAGAGTACGAGTTTCTCTTATGCCTCCTGAATCAAAAAGGGAAGAAATTAATGAAATCATGGAGAAATATGGTAAAAATTTCTTACCCAAGATGAGAGCTTATAAATTTCTTGAAGAGAAGTTCATAGAACTAGAGAAAGAAGCTCATGATAAGTGGAGCAAGATACTCAATCTTGCTAAGGAGAGCAGTGATGAGAAGGAAAATATCACTCAAGGAGATAACTCACAAGCTGAGTTAGATAGTGAAGGATTTCAAATAACCATCCAGAAACATATTGATATTATAGATGAAGAATGGCCTAAAGATAGTGAGGATAATCAAGTACCAACAAGTCCCATCCACGTTAGCTTAGAGGATGAAGAAGTTACCAAAGAAGAGTTAATGATAAAAGGTAACTTAGATGATGATATAAATGATGAATCATGGTTAGACAACATTGTCAATACCACTACAAGACAAGACGCAGCAGTAGAAGTGCAGAAGGATGAAGACATAAATATTGCAAAGGGAAATATCGATGGACAGGATACAGCTATTGACACTAAAACAGTCAATACACCGTCCACCATAAATATATTAATAGATGCTATTGATATTTAGTCAAGTCAGGATAAATCATCTAAGAAAGATGATGATATACCCAAGGAAATGGGTACCAATGAAAACAAAGATGCATCCAACGCTCCCAAGGATACAGATACAAAAATGAAGGATGCAACCGACAACTAACAAGAAGTATCAAAAGATCAAAACAAAAAGGCAGATAGCAAAACTGATGATACCATGAGAAAGGGTGAAGAAAAAGATACAAGTGAAGGAGTCAAGCAAGATGAAGGCACAAAACTCAAAGAAGATATATCTGTTGATACACCTAAGGCAAATGAGGAGATGTCTTCACCAAACCAGCTGGTGGACTCAGAATAGATACAAAAGGATGCTTCATCTTCTTGACCCTCACCTACCAGGTCCACCCAATCTCAAGCTTTACAAATGGTAGTACATCAATCTACCACCCAGCCAAAGAAGAAGAAGAAAAAAAAATTGAAGAAAGACATCTTGGTTGTTACATTGGATGAAGTCATAGAAGTCCCAAACTGGGATATCACTACCTTGGATAGTGATAAACTTCAAGAGTTTGGAGAGCTATGTCAAAGGAAATCCATTCAGAAGAAAATGATACAGGAACACAAGGAAACAATTGCACTTGACAAAGCAAGAAACATTCTCCAACAACTTGTTCCTAAAGTAAAACTTGAACAAATTGCTTAAGTTAAGGAACAAATAGTTGTTCTCACCGACGCAATCACAGACCAGAATATAGATGCAGAACAAGCTATGGAAGAATAAGCAGAGAAGAAGTATCAATACAAGTTAATTGATAAAATTAGCCAAGAAGTGGCGGTGAACAAGGTAAATCTCTCTGAACTAACTGATCAATTAGAGCCTATGATTGCTGAGGCAATTACCTTAGTTCAAAATATGTGCACACTTGAAAAGTTTACAAAGGAAAATAGTGACAAATTAGCAGAGATAGATTCTAATATCACAGCAAGTGCACAAAGCCTAACCTCAAATGCATGCAGACAGTATCAAGGCACATCATGACACAATCATTGAGGCTAATAGGCCAAGGCAAGAAATATGGGATGTTGAAACACAATTCAGAGGTGAGATTACTGAACTATAGGCACACATACTACCTAATCTTACTATTCTACAACAGCATATTTCTGAAGCGAGAAATTTAATAGCAACCCCAGAGATGTCTATAGTAGACAACATCTATGATATACACGTAAGGATATCACTTGAGCACATGGCTCTAGAAATGTTGAAGGATAAATGGGAAAAGATGATGGAGGAGACCAAGTCCTCACATTTCCACCTTTTTGACAAGCTGTAAGTACCTTTTCCCTTACTATCAAAAAAGGAGGAAGAGACAGGAATGTATATTGTATCTACAAAATAAAGATAACTATGTACAATATATCAAAAAAAGGAGAGTACATAAGGATATGTATATATACTTACACTTATCGGCATATACATAGGGGGAGTCATTCAAATGACTAAGGAAGGAGTATACACAGGTGTACATACTAATACATTCAGTATGTTGCACATATCATGTTTTTGATACTAATGTCAAAGGGGGAGGTTGATGACATTATTTTTCCATTAGTACACTTAGTGAAAAACATTGATAGAGATCATCAGTACAAGCATTACCAGTGGACCAAAAGCATCATCGGAAGACAGTGAGCATACCCGATAGATCGCAATGTCACGTGAAAATGCTAAGTATGGAATTGACCGACGAACACTGGCAAGTGTTTCACTGATGAAGTGAACACGACATCACCGATGGGTCAATAACATAACACAAAGATCATCACCAATGGAGCACAGAAAAAGCATACCTGATGAATAGTTCAAGAAAGGAACACCGATGGCAAAGAAAATTGACCGTCAGAACCGAAAGTCAATTAGAGAACCCGCAAAAATTGGATCTGAGTTTTACACGTCAGATAAAGCATTGTAATTCTATTTATAGAGTTTTAATTTGTTTTAAATCATAACTTGAGGGTCAAGAAAGCTTTATGTAAATGTTTTAAAGCATCCTAACAAATCTAAAACATATCTAACTAAAGATCAAGGTCAAGTTGTAAACCTTGGATCTAGAGTTAACTTGCGAAAGCGTGAATAAAAAATTGAGCTAAAATCTAGTATAAATAGATGTTCAATCAATTTTGAATAATGAATTCATTGTTGTTGATAGCCATGAAGAGCATCTAAGGAGAAGAAGGTGGAATTCATGCAAAGTTTAGAAACATATCACATCAGTTGTCAAGAACACACAAAGGCTACCGACGAGCAGACAAAGGTATTATTCAATCATGGAAAGATGATTACTCATACATAGGAAGCTTTATTGGATCTGTTATCGGCAATTAGAGATTGCATACATCATCAAATCAAAGACTTATGTAGTTTCATTCTAACAAGTGCATCACATCTAAAATCCTTTTGTATAAGGTGGACTTAACCATTCTTTACAAATCTCTTAACAGAGTGCACACTTAACAGTGTTGCTAAAGCTTCAAATGAAGTAGATCTTAATAGGTCTCCACTGTAATACTCCTAACAGGGTAGGTCATCAAAAGTGACCAATTGTAAGCCTTAACCGGCCCCTTCTTATCTACAGATAGTGAAGTCTTGTGGGTAACAATCTCCATTGCATTTTTTACTTCCTAACAGGAGTTTTCTGCGATATCATATCTTGTGTCATGTGTTATCTATTTTCATGAATGTTTCTTTTATAGTTACATACTAAAGAACTTATGATATGATTGCATATACATAAAGAAAGATGAACAGTTAGATAAGATAATTTGCAAACTGATGATTAAGGGTTAATGGGATAACCAAGAAAATTTTTAGAGGTACTGATTCACCCCTCCCCTCTCAGTACATCATTCCAATATAATTCGAACAGATTTGGTCGTTGACTGGTTTGAAGCAGTTTATCATATTATCTGCTGAAGTGTATAGATAATTGGCTTGATTGGATTGGTTACTAGACACAGGGGCTTTCCCTTTATTATTATTATGCAAGGGATCTTTAAAGATGATATGATCAGTGTTCTCCCTTGGCTTTAGAATTTTCACATCAATATGACCCTGCTCAATGAGATCTTGAATTATGTTCTTAAGCCTATAACAATTTGATGTCTTATGACCTTTAACTCGATGGTATTTATAGAAATTGTTATCATTTCACCACTTGGGTTTTACAACTCCATTTTCAAATTCTTGTATTTCAAATAGAGTGATTAGACCTGATTGGATTAGTTTCTTTAGTGTTGATTTAATGGTTTCTCCCAATGGTGTGTATTATCATTTTTGGAACAAAAGTATTGGAGTTTTTTGCGTGTTAGATTGAGATAAGTTGCAAGATTAAGTATTTTCAACAAGAGTTTGTGTTACTGGAGTAAGGTTTTGCATTGGTACCCCTTTCAGACTGAGTTAGGGTTGGAAATAATTGATCATTTTAACATCAATGACACTATCATTGCTAACATTCTTGTTTTTATTCTACCATTTTGACTTGTCTATGGGAGGCTTGGTGGTTTTATGTTGATTGGGGTCAGAAATGATTCCCTTTTTAATCATTTTTTTCTCACATCGCATTCCCTTTTCAATCAATTCTTTGAAGGTTTGGGAGAGTTGTAATTCAATAGTGTAAGCCATTTCTAGAATATTATTGTCCAAAAACATGAATATGAGGTATTTTTTAGGAATATCATAGGGAATCCAATTATTTATACTTCTCCATGACTGCAGGAAGATGGATAAGGGATCACCCTCTTTTTTTTTAGGTCACAAAGGTCCTTGATACTGAATTTTCACTCTATGTTATGATGAGAGTGAGAGATGAATTTATCAACTAATTCTCCCCAAGATTGGATGCCATGGGGCAGATGTGAAAACCATTCCAATGTTGTTCTTGCCAGACTCTAAGGGAATAGTTGCATGAGATATTTTTTGTCATGTGAAACTTCTATACAACTTGTAAATAATTCCCTAATGTGTTTGACGTGATTTATATTGCCTTGATATTTGTCAAATTTAGATACCACAACATGTGGGGGGAACAAAGGTATATTGAGTGAATGATAAAAAGGGTAAGGGTATAAGTCCTCTATCATGTACGACTTTTTTTAACCCTTATTTTGGAGGTCTTGCAAATAAGTTCACATGTTTTTCATTTGATGCATTAGGCTATTAGTTTGTGACTAAGGCATGCTTCCAACATTGGGTTGTTGCCTAGTAGTAGTTATATTAGCTTTCCTTTAATGTTGGGGTTGTGGAACATGAACATGTGATATATTATAGATTGGTTTTTGATTCCTTGGATCTACTAGTTGTTGAAAATGTGGCATATTTTATTTTTTAGGTTGTGGATATTGAGGTTGATATTGGTACTGAGGCCTAGCTCGCGGTGGGGGTTGATTGAACATAGGACTGACAAATAGTGATCCTATTTGTTTTTTTGTTGATTGAGGCATGAATCCAGTTGAAATTTCCAATTCATTCTGTGTAGCTGATTGGGTTTGAGCATTTTATGTTATAGTGCTTGATGAAGTAGTTTGAGATGACCCAAATAACGTAGAAGTTTGTGAACTTGCAATGCTTTGACTAGCAGGAATGCCTTGGGATTTCATCATACCTTGAGACATATGTCACATAGAGGATGAACCATCTTGTGTAGTTGTCTGAGTAGATGACGATACTGATTGTGAAGAATCGGGAGTAGATGTGGTTTTTGATGTTGTAACTGGTGTTTGGGATGGTCTTATTTAATTTGGGCCTACTAATGAGCTTTCAAGCCATATCATGGATACATAAAATCCAGGAGGAATTTTTAATCCTTTTTCTAAAAGTATGGCTAAGTATTTTTTAGGATTACGTTCTACCACAATATCTACTACCGAAGTGGAATGTTTATCTTATTCAATTCCTTCGAGATCTTCTTTGGTTACGCCCTGGAACACAAGGGGATCAGTGGATTGTTGTGTCATCTTAGAGAATATTTTTTAATACCCAAAAGGTCTATTTTTTCATAAATATCATGTTCTTTCTCTTCTTCTAATGGAGGGAATGGGTTGACAAATGATTCACCTTGGTTGTTCCTAGTTTGAGATCTAGTTATCGGTCTATGACCAAAGGTATAAATTGGAAGAGACATCTTGCTACAAGTTTGAAAGTCAAGATATGATTGTTGCAATCACAAGAGAGAGCCTTTTTATAACAATTCCTAGTTCCTATTTAGAAATGCTAGCTTTAGGGATGGATATCAACTCTTCTTGATCTCAAAGTGAAACTAATTTGATAGTGTTTTGAATATTTCTTTGGATGAAGCATTGGGTTGTCATAGATTGTTTAATGAAACTGTGATATGGAGATCAAGAAAAATCTAATCTGACTTGTCAAATTGGTAATCCTAAATATTTACTTAGACCAACAAGAGAGGTTTCCTAATGTTTAAAATTTTGGTATACTCCCATTTTGATACTTGGTATGATTTGAGTAGAAAATTCTGAAACTGGTGTTTTGAAGGTTACAGACTGAGGAAATGAACAAAAGAAACAAAGAACTCTGATGAACAATAAATTTTTCAAGAACGCAAAAATTGATAAATTATGGCAGAAAACAAGATCAATTGCAGTATTAAACTGGAAAATGCAGCATGTAGAGAGGTCAAATACGACAATATTATGGGTTGATTATGGCATATTGCACACAGTTGTGGCAATTAACAATGTCAGTTATGGCAATAAAATAGATTGATTATGGTAAATAAAGGGTTGATTGCTGCAATTTTTATAGTGACTCATTTGTAGATTTAAGAGGGCAGATTGACAGTTTGTTGGTTTTAGTTTGATAGTTTAGAGTTTGAAATTGTGACCAGTCAGGCTATTGACTGACTTCTAAAAGACATTAGCATGTTTTGATAATAGTGTTTATATTCATAAGATATGATGTTTTGAAAAATAAACAACAAACACAAGAGGCACAATGTTTTGATTAACTCTACTTGGTATTATAGGTAAGTATTGTCTCATGGCTGGCAAGGACAATGTTGTTGAATCCCCTTTTGGGTCAAATTCAGTTGCACTTACTCAAAGTGGATAGATTATAAGTTTGGAGGCATAGGCTCTACCTTACAGTGCACTCACTTCTTAGGCACACCAGACTTTGGATTCCAAGGTTCATCGCTTCCCAAGAAAATGTTATCTCTAGTTTGAACTGCAAGAATGTGGGGTGTCTTGTTTGGTCCCCAACCTTTTGTATCATCAAGTAGAGGGATTTTAGAAAACTACAACAATTTGTTTTAGTAAGGGCATATGTTCATGTAGCTATAATCAAATGATCTTCCTAATTAAGGGGGCTCTCCCATTCCTTTCAAAACAAGTTTTTTTATGTCTTGTAGTGAAGTATTTTAATGCATCATACGAATATTGAGGAAGATTTTTGTCGGCATAACTAACTCAGACTTGTTGATTGTGACATTAATCATAACCAAATTTCTTATATACCAGTTCGGAAGGGATTGGATTTAGCATGTTACCACTTGGGTCATTCCCTCTCACCTAGCCTTATGGGTTGCTCAAGAGGTATGCCCTCTAAAAAAGATAGAATGAATTTCTCTTAGACCTTGTTAGCACTGTATTGAAAAAATTTGAATTTCTAGGCTTTTGTCGTTCCCGGGCTTTCCTGATTTCAAATTCTGTGCTTTGCCGTGCAAAAGAAATTAAAACCCTAAGTCATGTTATTCTGTTTTGCAGTTACTTTTTCCATCCACTAAGGGCATGTGTTTTAAATTGATCGCCTTGTCGCGTTACCCCGGCCGAATATTCCTTGTGTCTTCCTGACTTTTCTTTTTCCTTATGTCACGTAGTCTCATTCAAAATCAGAATATTCCTTCAGTGTTACGAGACTCAGCAATTCCTTTCATGTCGGGTAGTCGCAGAATAGCTATGTCTTAAGGCTTTATAAAGATGGGACCCAGTGCTTAGTCGGGTGATCGCAAGAAAATCTTAATAGTTATGAAATTGTTCCCAGACTCAGCGATTTCTTCATGTCGTGTTGTCGCCAGATCAGTCAAAGTTGATAGTTAAGCAATGCCTTCAGTCGCATGGTCTCGGAATAGGACAGCAGTTAAGAGATTTTAGCTCAGACTTCCCGACTAACTGTCTGTGGTTTGCAGTAATGTGTAGTCGGGTTGTCGCCAGAAGAAAGAAAGTGCATTCAATGACTTTGAGACTAAGGTGCTTTGCCTTCAGTCGCGGTGTCTGGGAATGATTTAAGGGCAGGCAGAAACATTAAGCGATTAAAAGATGGCCGTCAGATGAAAGAATCAGAGGATCCAACGGTGGTCGCGAAGTCTGAAGAAGAAAAGTGCCCTAAGGAAGAAGTCCTCCCGACTTCGCGATAAGGGTATGTCACGCAGTCGTCAGAAGTGAAAAAGGGCGCTTATGACCTATTAAGGTAAGATTGAATATTAAGGAATTTTATCCCCTGACTTGGCGACTAAGCATTGTCGCGTAGTCTTGAAACAGAAATTAAGCATTTGGTGACAAGGAGATAACTGTGATGGTTAAGGGTAACAGCTAGTCACAAAGTCTCAGAATCAATGACAGGTTAATGTTAACTATGCGCGACTTTGATTTCAGTTGTGTCGCATGATCGCCAGATTGTAACTCAAGTCACCAGATGAAGTTAGCCACTGTATGCAGTCACTCAATCACTGATAAAAAGAGATGGAAGGAACACAGCTCGCGAGGGTGCGACAAGGAAAGAAAAGAAATAGTCGCGCACTTGCCATCAGAAGCAGAGTAAGATTGCTGATCTCACGGGTGTGCGACGAGCCAAAAGAGGACAAATATTGCTCACTCACTGATGCTTTGAGCTGATGAAAAAATAGCTCGCGAGTTGGCGACAAAGGAGAAAACAAATATCATCGTGCAGTCGCGTAGGAGATAAAGCTGAAGTAAAAGAGCTCACGAGTGCACGACCAGACAGAGAAGTCAGTAAAGGAATGAATCGTCGCTCACCCACTTAGATCCAAAAGTGAAATTTTCAAGTCAGCGAGTGTGCGATTAGGGAGTAGCTGAAAGATAAGAGGCATTGTCTCCTAGTCGCCCAAATTCAGGTAAAATGAAAAGTTGAGCTCGCGGGTGTGCGATGAGCTGTCAATGAAGGAAGCATCGCTCACTCGCATGAACCAAGTAGTAAAACATAAAATTAGCGCGAGGGTGTGACAGACTTAAGATGAAGTCAAGAATTTGGTCATCGTTCGCTCGCAGAAGGTGAAAAACAGAGCAAGAATGTATGGCGAGTACGCGACTAGTTGAATAGCAAGAGTCTGTCGCTCACTCACAAAGGTCTTTCCAGAAATGATGAAACAACACCAAGGCCAGAATTGCCGTGGATGCCAGGTGGGTGGAATTTGTTGTCTTTTGATTGGCTCAGTGACAAATGAATAAACAAATGGGATGCAAAGATTAAAGGATAAATATGGTTAAGCCACAGAAGATAAACCTTGTTAATTAGCTGCCACCTTGTTAATTAGCTGTTGAAAAGTTCAGCAAGCGGTTGTAATTCTTCCCAGATGTTTGTAGCTTGTTGCATCCTTGTGTTATAAAAGGATTCCAAGACTACTAGTACGAGGATGGTCATTTTTCTGTCTGAAAATATTATTAAGTCTGGTCTTTCTGGAGAAAATTTCTGTTGAATGTAGTAACTGATGATGACTTTTGAGTAAAATCCAATTCACAGTTTCTAAAGCATTTAGTGGATTTTCTGTCTTCATTTGCATTCTGAG
>MU224169.1:4284737-4298034 GCA_018584345.1 Thuja plicata | reverse complement strand
TGGCCATGTCTTTTCAGAGATACTCAGATATTTGTAAGAAAATGTGAACCATGCCAAAGGTTTTCTGCCAAAATGAAATTTGCAGGAGCATTACCTCTAAGTCCTATGACTATTGAAGCTCCTTTTACCCAGTGGAGTTTGGATTTTATTGGTGAGTTCACAGAGAAATCCAGTGGGGGTCATAGTTGGATTCTTGTGGCTATAGACTATTTTACCAAATGGATAGAAGCTATCCCAACAAAGAGAGCAACCAGCAGGATAGTAATGGATTTCTTGATGGATAACATTTTGACAAGATTTGGTGTGCCCACTAAGTTGATTATGGACAATGCTATGTGTTTTAGGTCTGATGAATTTAGAGACTTCTGTGAAGAATATGGCATTGTTTTATCTTACTCTTCACCATATCATCCTCAATCAAATGGACAGGCTGAGTCCAGTAATAAAGGTATTATGAAAATCATTGAGAGGGTTTTAGATAAAAATAAGAAGTCCTGGCACTCAAAGTTGAAATTAGCCTTATGGGCTGATAGAGTGACAGTAAAAAGGTCCATAGGGGTTTCCCCTTTTGAAATGGTTTATGGAAGTCAGGCAAGGTTGCCCTTAAACAATTTGTTACCAGTGCATAAATTTTTGCTGGAAGAAGATTCAGAAAATCCAGAACCTATGATGCAAAGAATGGATCAGTTGATGGAATTAGAAGAAATCAGAGCAGAAGCTCACAAAAGAAACCTGAAGTTGCAGCAACAGTCTAAGTACCTGTTTGATAAAAGGACAACTGAAAGAAAATTCAGGGTAAATGATCTGGTATTACAATGGAATGCCAGAAAAGAAGAAAAGGGCAAGCATGGTAAGTTTGAATCACTATGGATGGGCCCATTTTTCATCCAGGAATTTCATGGGCAAGATTCTTACTTCTTGGAGGATCCAAATGGTGAAATACAGGAATTGCCAGTGCATGGACAATTCCTGAAACATTATTTCTCATAGTTTTCCTTTTTCCATGCACGTTAGTTTAGATTTCCCTATTTTGTGTGCTCTTGTACAGTTTTGTCAAAGTTTTGCGGTCTGTTCTCCAGAGGTCTGGCTTCTAATGACAATCTTGCATTTGTCTTTCCCCAATCGGAGCCATTGTTAGCACTGTATTGAAAAAATTTGAATTTCTAGGCTTTTGCTATTCCCGGGATTTCCTGATTTCAAATTCTGTGCTTTGCCGTGCAAAAGAAATTAAAACCCTAAGTCATGTTATTCTGTTTCGCAGTTACTTTTTCCATCCACTAAGGGCATGTGTTTTAAATTGATCACCTTGTCACGTTACCCCGACCGAATATTCCTTGTGTCTTCCCGACTTTGCTTTTTCCTTATGTCGCGTAGTCTCATTCAAAATCAGAATATTCCTTCAGTGTTACGAGACTCAGCAATTCCTTTCATGTCAGGTAGTCACAGAATAGCTATGTCTTAAGGCTTTATAAAGATGGGACCCAGTGCTTAGTCGGGTGATCGCAAGAAAATCTTAACAGTTATGAAATTGTTCCCAGACTTAGCGATTTCTTCATGTCGTGTTGTCGCCAGATCAGTCAAAGTTGACAGTTAAGCAATGCCTTCAGTCGCGTGGTCTCGAAATGGGACAGCAGTTAAGAGATTTTAGCTCAGACTTCCCGACTAACAGTCTATGGTTTGCAGTAATGTGTAGTCGGGTTGTCGCCAGAAGAAAGAAAGTGCATTCAGCGACTTTGAGACTAAGGTGCTTTGCCTTCACTCGCGGTGTCTGGGAATGATTTAAGGGCAGGCAAAAACATTGAGCGATTAAAAGACGGCCGTCAGATGAAATAATCAGAGGATCCAACAGTGGTTGCGAAGTCTGAAGAAGAAAAGTTCCCTAAGGAAGAAGTCCTCCCGACTTGGCGATAAGGGTATGTCGCGCAGTCGTCAGAAGTGAAAAAGGGCGCTTATGACCTGTTAAGGAAAGATTGAACATTAAGGAATTTTATCCCCCGACTTGGCGACTAAGCATTTTCGCATAGTCTTGAAACAAAAATTAAGCATTTGGCGACAAGGAGATAACTGTGATGGTTAAGGGTAACAGCTAGTCGCAAAGTCTCAGAATCAATGACAAGTTAATGTTAACTATGCACGACTTTGATTTCAGTTGTGTCGCATGATCGCCAGATTGTAACTCAGGTCGCCAGATGAAGTTAGCCACTGTATGCAGTCGCTCAATTGCTGATAAAAAGAGATGGAAGGAACACAACTCGCGAGGGTGCGACGAGGAAATAAAATAAATAGTCGCGCACTTGCCATCAGAAGCAGAGTAAGATTGTTGAGCTCGCGGGTGTGCGACGAGCCAAAAGAGGACAAATATCGCTCACTCGCTGATGCTTTGAGCTGATGAAAAATAGCTCGCGAGTTGGCGATAAAGGAGAAAACAAATATCATCGCACAGTCGCGCAGGAGATAAAGCTGAAGTAAAAGAGCTCGCGAGTGCGCGACCAGACAGAGCAGTCAGTAAAGGAATGAATCATCGCTCACCCGCTTAGATCCAAAAGTGAAATTTTCAAGTCAGCGAATGTGCGATTAGGGAGTAGCTGAAAGATAAGAGGCATTGTCTCCCAGTCACCCAAATTCAGTAAAAATGAAAAGTTGAGCTCGCGTGTGTGCGATGAGCTGTCAGTGAAGGAAGCATCGCTCACTGGTATGAACCAAGCAGTAAAACATAAAAGTAGCGCGAGGGTGCGACAGACTTAAGATGAAGTCAAGAATTTGGTCGTCGCTCACTCGCAGAAGGTGAAAAATAGAGAAAGAATGTATGGCGAGTATGCGACCAGTTGAATAGCAAGAGTGTGTCGCTCACTCGCAAAGGTCTTTCCAGAAATGAAGAAACAGCACCGAGGCCAGAATTGTCGTGGATGCTAGGTGGGTGGAAGTTGTTTTCTTTTGATTGGCTCACTGAAAAATGAATGAACATATGGGATGCAAAGATTAAAGGATAAATATGGTTAAGCCACAGAAGATAAACCTTGTTAATTAGCTGCCACCTTGTTAATTAGCTGTTGAAAAGTTCAGCAAGTGGTTGTAATTCTTCCCAGATGTCTGTAGCTTGTTGCATCCTTGTGTTATAAAAGGATTCCAAGACTACTAGTACGAGGATGGTCATTTTTCTGTCTGAAAATATTATTAAGTCTGGTCTTTCTGGAGAAATTTTTTGTTGAATGTAGTAACTGATGATGACTTTTGAGTAAAATCCAATTCATAGTTTCTAAAGCATTTAGTGGATTTTCTGTCTTCATTTGCATTCTGAGTTTTGTTTAAATTGAATGTTCAAGGAGCATTTTCAGTTTATATATCTGCAAGGCAGAGTATGAAATACTTCTAAGGATCTTTCAAGGAGAGAATATACCTTAGAGAAATTTCAGTAAAGTTCAGGGTAACAATTGAATTTGATTGATTATTTTGGCTAAGTGTACTGAGGTAGATATATAAGGTATATCTATATTGGTGTCTGATCCTGTAATTGTCTTAAGTTGAGTCTTCAATCATGCTGGTTAAAGTTATTCACAGATGACTCCATGCCCTAAGATTTAGCACTGGTCAGTTTTTGTTCAGTTAAAAGGCTATCACCATTAAAAATCAATCTTTACTTTCAGTTTGGTCTATTTTAGTTAAATTTGTAGTGATTATTCTCTGTAATTCCACCAAAAGCAAGTTAGAATAAGTCAGTGATTTCATTATTCTAAGTTTGCAAGGGTAATCCCGCCCGAGTCTGTAGAGCTCAAAGTGCAGGAGGTCTCAAGACCTTGTTACTGTTGTCCTACTCTATGCTGGGTCAGTGTCAGGGGTAAATGGAGTAATACTTCTAAGGAGTATATTTTTATGACAGCAAGAAAAAGGAACAACATACCCAACATCTGTGAAGGCGATGGGAGGGGATATGTTCTTTCTTATTTTTTTGATTACACAAATGTGCCTATCACACCAAACACACCAAAAAAATGTTCATTTTATGCAACAACAAAAAGTGTATATGATAGGCACGTGATTCATTTTAAATCCCAAATTGAATTTTTTTGAAAATGAAAGCAGGAAAAGAAAACTAAGCTACCCCTGCAACCAACATTTATCAATAGCTTTGAGCTATTTCCCCCAACCTACATGCAACGATTATTACTTTGAGATAAAACCATGGAGAGGGGTCTTTGACAATTAAAATCCTTCTTCCAAGATCAACAAGCTAAAAAAGCACCAATATTAATAACCTAAAACCCTTTTCTAGAAATGACTGGGAAACATGGTATTCTAATTAACCAAAAAATTGTATTTTATTCCATAACCTTAAACAACTCTTTCATACCTTTTGAGAACCTCTTCTTCTTCCTCGATTCGGGTTTGTTGTGTAGCCCACTCTTGAAAAATTTAATTGTTGATTCTTTTCCTCAATTTTTTTGTGATCGATAATCGGGGGTTCATAGACAATATTTTTGGCTTTTAGCATAAGATCTTCAGGTGATTGCAGAAAACTTATAGCAATTGTGAAAAAAGAAGCATACAATTGCGACATTAAAACATGTCAGTTGCAGAAAACTTCCCTCAATTGTGATAAACATAAGACTTGATTGCGATAAAAAACCTTATCAATTGTGTTAGAATGAAATCAATTGCGACAATAAACACATGCAATTTCATAAAATAGAACATACAGATGCGGTATTTAAACAACAATTGTGAAATAAAATAATGATTAAAAAATAGTTAGAGAGACAAAAAAATAAGAAATCTTGGTCGTACGACCGAGACTGAAAAATAATTTTAGGTCGTCTTCAAGTACTTTTGGGCTATAAGTTCACGTCGGGCTCACCAAATGTAGGCAAGGAAAATCTACATAGGCTCGGGAAAACATGTTAGTAGCACTAAACTAATCAATGCAAACTACTAGTAAATATTATCCCTACAAAACAATAGAATCTAAGCATGATTAAGAACTAAAAGAAATACCTAAATTAACCAACAATTCTAATTTAGGCTCAACTACTTTTATTATCTCTCTGTACTCTGTGGGAGTTTGGAGTTGATGGTGCTTAGTTTTGATGCTGACAGTATTCTATCTCAAAGATTCGAGAAATAATTGAAAAGCTTGATTACTTGCTTGCATAAATGAACTAAGAAAACCTGCATAAATTAATTGCTAAGAAAATTTAGATCTATCTAAAATGAGAATAAAGGAGGTTTATATAGATTTCAGGATTGGACAAACGATCGAGATCAAATTGAGAAAATCATTATCAATGATTGAGAAAATTAAAGACCGATTGATAATATTTATTTCCATTTTAAACTAAAAATAATGAGTTGATTTAGGAAAAAGGAAGAGAAGAAAGGAATTTATAATATTTTTTGATTTTGAGAATATGCATTTTTTAAGAAAAGGTTGATTTTTATTTAGAGATTATTTTTACATATTTGCATTTTAATGAACTCATAAATTTGATTTTTCATATTTTTGAAGATTTAAATTGAAATAAAAATTTAATTTTGGAGGAAGATGAAATTAGAATGAAATTAATTGGAACTGAGATGAACTTAATTAGAAATAAAATTAAATGGAAATTGGGATGAAATTAAATTAATTATAGAAATTAATTTAATTAGAGGAATTATCATCCAGTTTAAATAATTAAAAGTAATTATTAAAATTATGGTTCATTAGAAACTGAATTTAATTAAATAGTAAAGACTACTTAATCAAAGGTTAATTAATCAAATAATATTAATTATTTAATTAATATTGAGGAAATGTTTAAATGATGAAAAGATTAGGTTTAAGGAGGAATAAAGATGATTAATTAAACAATTAAACAATTAAACAATTATTTAATTAATAGAAGGATAATTAGTAATTAGTGCAAACTTGCAAGCATGAGCCAATTTTGGGTGTCTACAGTTGGTTACTGATTGTGGAAGTGACTATCTCCTTTGCTGCCTCTTGCTCATTTTCTCTAGATACCTCTTCTAGAGAAAGTTTGTCTCTTCCTTCGAGAGTTTCTTGGAGCAACGAATTTTGTTTAGAAATAGCTAAAAATCCCACAAAGATATAATAGTTGGTGCTCTTTTTAACTGTTTGATCACATTGAGTGATCTGAATGAAAGAGTCTTAGACTCCCTAGGATTGGCTCTAGATATTTATTTAGGCTTGGGATATTTATAATCTTTTGGATTTTGAGATAACTATACAATTGCAGGATCCCCTAGTATTCTGTCAAGGGAAGTCTTATTCAGGATCACCTCTGATTGTTGATCCTAAGCAACTGTTTCCCTTGTATATCTCTGCTTAGAGTGGGTGTTGTAATCGAACTGCACATGTGACACCTTTTACGTCAAGGAAACATTAGTGAACACAACATATTCATCTACCATCCATGAGGATAGAGTGTATTTTTTTAGAAATATTAAAAAAACAAATAGAGATTAGGAAGGAAAGAATCCAAGAGAGAGTTTGTAAGAAGTATGAATTTTACCATAACCCAATGAATGAAGGACGATTCAATAAATTTCACCAAAAGCATCAAGGAGCTCAAGATCAACACAAAGACAATGTTTTTGAAAGGGGAAAACTAAGAAAATCCCTTGTGCTTATAATAAGAATGAGGCAAGAAGCCAAGAAAAATAGAGAGCTTGAGCAAGAAGCTCATTACAACATTGTGAGAGCAAGAATGAGAATGAGAGAATAAGAGAGAAGAAATCCCATGAGAACCAACTTGTGAGAGCCAACTTTAGAACCTACTTTAGAACCTAATAAGTGCATGAGAAGCATCTCTTAAGTAGAAATGAGTGAAGGATTTTGCATGTAACTCCCATACTCTATGAGTGCCACATTCACATTAGGTGTGTGCCATGTGTAGGAATCCTCTTAAGGAGGAATATCTAATTTCCTTTTTAAAGGAATTAATAATATGTGACATGTCATTGGTTTATCCTTTAATTACGTAGTTCACCAAGGAAAGATTAATTTCTAACATCCCATCTTTACTTGGGGAGATGAGATCGATGGGTATCAAACCCAAATATTTACAATGATTTTGAGATGTTTCTTTTGAAAGAGTCTTCATTAGAATGTTGACAGCTTGATCATGATGCATTTCTTCAATTGGTACTATGGATCTTGAATGGTACATAAGAATTATTGCTAAGTGGATAGCACTTTGACAATAGAAAGGTGTAGATGCTTGTTGAGGGGGGGGGAATCTTCAAATGGTCATTGAGATTCTTGAGATGCATTTTTACATTCTAGATATCCAGTAGAAAATAGAGGTGGAGCTTGATCAACACCTAAACCTGCAATAAGGCAATAACCACTAGTAGAGCTCCCATCATAGGGATCTCCTAGTGTTGAATCAGTAACACTATGGAAAGTAAAATCATATTGTGAATCATCAGTCATAGAATCAGAAATGTAATCTCTAGTTGCATAAAACAAATCTGTAATGTATTCATCATAATATGAAGAATCAAAAGGAGTAGAGCTAGTATAACCATCACCATTATTATGACTATCCTCCACAACAATCATAGGATTAGTACTATCATCGTAAATTTCATCTTGAGTAATAAGCATATCTTTATTAGGATAGTCAAAAGAAGGCAAAGTAACATTAAGAAAGGTAGAGATAATTTCCTCTTCTTCTTCTAAGATATCAAAATGAGAGCAAGAATCATCAAATTGCATTGCATCATGAGGAGAGAACATAGAATCACTTTGAATTAAAGTAGTTTGTGTAGGAAGACAGTAATCAAGAGGGTTATTCCAAGAATAGTCATCATCATATGGTTCATCCCAAATAGTATTATCATCATAGTGCAAAGTAGACAACCCATAATGAATAGTAAAAGCATGATGAATGTTATTATTATGAGATTTTTTATTATTAGAAGTAGATGATTTCTCATGTTTGAGTTTCTTAAAACAATTATTGATCACATGACCAAGTTTCCCACAATAATTATGTAATGAGGGCGATTATTATTATGATAACCATTATTATGATTATGATTATGATTATTATAACTTGATCTATTATTATGCGATCTAGGCATGAAAGCATGTTCATTAGTTTTATGTGTGCTAAATTGAATAAACTTAGCCTCTTCTTGACGAAAAAGTTGTTGAAAGATAGCTTAAGTTAATTGAGATGCTAACAATGGAAGAGCTAATTGAGAATGAATATTAGTGATAAATTGCTGAAATTTTCTAGGAAGGCATTTTTTTTTAAATGATATGAATTAACCGAATCTCAGATAAAGTTACTCCTAAACCAGTTAATTGACTTTGAAATGAATCAAACCTAAGTAAAAATTCATCCATGGTTTTGAAATCCATATACCTAAGATCCTCCAATTGAGCTTGGATTTAAATCTTTTGAGATTCATTTGCACTATCGAAAGTGTTTTTCAAAATCGTCCATGCCGCATGTGCTTCAGTACAATGTGTTAGTAATAACTGAGAGGGGGGGTGAATTAGTGGCCTCAAAAATATTCCAATAGTCAACCCAAAAACTTAGTACCACAATATTAAGCCTCTAGTTATCTTCAATCCTATAAGATGAATGCCTTCAAATACTTATATCAAATTACTACTGCTCGAAATGCTTTGTAAAACCTTCTACTGTATGTTTACCGAATAGCAGTCTGTTAATTTACCGAAAGACAGTAAATTATCTAGAGTATACCGATCAATCCAGTTAAGTTAAATGTAATGAAAAACACTAAAGTAATGACTCATGAACACATTGACACATGGATTTTTAACGTGGAAACCATGTTAAGGGAAAAACCACTTGGGATTGGTAACCTAAAATTTTCACTCTTTTGAAGTGAGCTCGGTGAAGAGCCAACCTTGTTAAAGGTTACAAACACACTATTAGGTGTGACCTTGTTAGAGGATTTAAAATTTTAGTTTGTCACTTGATATCGGGCATCTCTATGCTGCCTTCCTTGATCAAACACTCACTTGGCCTGTCAATAGGTATCTGGCATCTCATGCTATCTTCATGATCAAAATTTTTGATACTCCTTGGGATGTATCTCAATATAGAAAGGATCTTTAAATCCTACTCGGTTAAGAGAATTTCTGAATCAATGGTTAAACTGAAACAATATGATCTGTTAACATATACAACTTATACTTGCATATTTTCAAATCTATTGTAATCTCATAAAACTATTTTGATCAATATATCTCAGTTTATACATTTTCTCCACTTTGATTCTGCTATGTGATGTTGTGCTCTATTGCTTGATATCCACATAAAACTTTAGCTCTTTCCTCAGCTTGTTGATCAAGACTATATGAAGTTGCTCTTCATCAGTTCCTCTTCAGCATCCTCTTTTCATTTACCCACCACACCAATTCAAAATGAATTGAGTTGTCTCTTTATAGATATGATATCACCGTTGTTAGGTTCATGATTTTCTTGATCTTGGCGTGATCCACAATTCTTGCCAATTAGATTTAAAGAAAAACTCTTGTTTTATCTCGCTAAGATCTTCTTGCCAACTGGACAAAATAGCTTTAAATCCATTACTTATCTCTGGCTTTATCTTGTCAATGAAAACAAGGATAACTACCAGTTAACTCTATATTTATCTCTGAGAGCTAGATATTTTGTCATTTTTGAACTCAATTTAATTTTTGTGTTTAACTCTTTGATAGCTTCGGTCAACACTCTAGTTCTCCTCGGGCTTCTCCATCGGTTTACACTATGTTTCTGGCCATCAGTTATGCTTGTGATTCTACTCGTTGGTAATGCTAATCAGTGTTCTTGCTTGGGCATCACTATGACTTGACTTTTTCTGATCTTTGTCTGTCGATCTCCACTGACCGTCAGTGTCCACTGACCATTGGTTTTTTGAATTCATATTGTGAATGCTTGTCTTTTATGCATTACTAAAAGCATAATATTTTTCTCTTTGATTCTCTGAAGTCTTTGACACTTTGATTATAATTGTTTAGATTATATCAAGTTGACATCAATGACAATACAATCCTTTAACTGATTTAATGTCTTGCATTATCCTTCTGCATTTCGGTGATCAACTTAACATCTTCAAACATTCAATCAGTTACATTTCATCAATCTCTCCCTTTGGCATTGATGGAAACATACTACATTATCATACTATACTATCACTAATACAATATGAAATATACAGTTTCATCAAGCTTTCCTAATGTAACTATTACAAATGTCTGGCTCTCAGTAAGCTCTAAAAATAGCTTAGATTTGTTTCATGTAGAGTGGTTGTCTTCAATCTTCAATTCCTTCTCTAGATAGATGTATCATCTGATATCTTTGTTTTGATATGTGCTCTACCTTGACTGTTCCTCTTCTTGATAATCTATTTTTTCCTTTGACAGAAATCTTTCTCTTTTTCTAAACTCTCTCCCTTTTTTACTTCTCTCCCTTAGATAGATATTTCATATGTAATCAATTTCTCTCCCTTAGAATATTGATTAACTCTTCCTTCTGATTCTTTGGAACTTCTCTTCATAGATTATGATATAAGCTTTCCCTTTATCATATCTCTCCTTTTATATGATAATGGAATCATCTCTCCCTTTGATAATGCAAATCTCTTCCTGATGATAATGATGTAATTCTATCCCTTTGTATGATAATGAGATTATCTCTCCCTTTGACAACAATGCCAAAAAATATACTTCTCCTTGTTTTTATCATCTATATCATGTTCCATCCCCCGGCATAATATATTCCTTGAATTTCCCTATCCATCAGCAATAAAATATTCCTAGTTTTCAGTGTAGATATGTACCTTGCTATGTACAGATATATATTGATGACATGTAACTGATTAAATGTTTGATAATGTTAAGTTGAAGATAATGCAAGGAATTAAATCAGTTAATGGTTTGTATTGTCATTGATGTCAACTTGATATCATCTGTATGGTCATATACATAATGCCAAAGACTTCAGAGAATCAATGGAATAGTGATTATGCTTTCAGCAATGCATAAAAGTTAAGTATTCACTAAGTGACAGACAACACCAACGGAGTGCACACCATTGGTAAAGGGAAAGGACAAAAGTCATAGTGATACTCGATGAGTAGAAGACAGTGTTTCCCGATGAAGCAAAATCACAGGATGCCCGATGAGCTAAAAATAGAGTTACCCGATGAGAAAAATCCAATGATGCCCGACAGACAGAGATCCCGAAGCTGACTGGAGTCACACCGATGCAACTAGCAGTTATCACTGAAGACTAACTGCGGAGTTGACCAACAGAATGGAGAGTTCAGAAAATAACAAAATATCTAGCTGGTAGAGCTTAAGGATAGACTTAACTGGTTATTTTATTATTTTAATCGACCAGAATTAAGTAATTGATTTAAAGAAGATTTGTACAGTTGGCAAGAAGATAACTATGAGATAAATTAGGAGTTAAAGTTGTAAATCAAATTGGCTAGATTGTTTTTCATGCCAAGAATCAAGAATTAAGGAATATCATGTCTATATAAGATACAATCATAATTCATTTCCACAAGCAATCACATACACGGAAGGGGACTGAATAAAAGAGGATGTTGAAGAGAAATTGATGAAGGATAACTTCATATAGTCCTAATCAATCAAGTTGAAGGAGAGATAAAGAATTTTGTAGACACCAAAAAATAGTGAAGCATAGCATCACAGAGTAGAAAGTGTGGAGCACAAAGAATTGAATTGATACATTGATCAGAGAGGTAATGTACTTAAATAGATCTGAAAATCTGCAATTCAAGTTGCATTAGAAATAGGTCATTATGTTTCAATTTAACCATTGAAGCATTAAGTCTCTTAACAGAGTAGGAATTAACACTCTTCTACATTTGAGGTATATCCTAACAGATTGCTAAAAAATTTATCATGAAGATAGCATTGAGTGCCCAATACCGACACACAGTCTAAGAAGGAGGATGATGCAGTTAGGTAGCACCAGATATGCCAGATACCTATTGTGCCCATAGAGTTTGATCAATATTGGTAGCTTATATATGCCAGATATCAAGTGCTAGACTCATATTAAAATCCTCTAACAAGGTTTCACTTAACAGTGTGTTTGTAACCTTTAACAGGGTTGTCTTCTAATAGGGCTCACTTCAGAAGAGTGAAAATTTGGGGTACCGATCCCAGTGGTTTTTCTCTTAACAAGGTTTCCACATTAAAATCCATGTGTTATGTGTGTATGGCTTATTACTTTATTTTTTTACATTTCACATATTCATTTCTGGATTGATTGGTATGTTGAACCCTTGGTATTTGATCTTTGATTGTTGTGATTGATGTCAATAATTCATCCATATGATTTCTTAATGTCTAATGGACATATGGTATTCTAATGGACATATGGTATGGTTAGAATCATGAAATTATCTTATTTAATTTCTTTCAACATTGTTCTAAACAAATTTGAGATATGCACTGAAGTGTTACACAATTAACACTTAACACTTAATGTTCATATTGATTAAGAAGCAGTAATAAAAAAAATAGGTTTAGCATATGTGAAAGTTGACAAGATTTTTGATCAGTTAGATACCAACTATTGTACCTTTTCATAAATTTCTCCGTGTCCTCTCAAGTGGGTCTGAGTTAGTGTTTTTATAACAGATGCTCATACAGAGAAAAACATTGTCGACCACAATCGGTTAAAAATAGTTATGACAGTTTCACAGTTTTGGCAGTTTTTGGTCTAATTAGATTTTGGGGTATGTAATAATCTCCAAAATTTAAAAAATGGACATTTATAAGTAGGGGATTCATCCCTTAAAAATAGAGTATAGGTATTTTTGCAGGAAATTACAGAGGTTGTGAGAAATTGGTTGAAGACTGGAAGGTTTTATTGCAGATCAACAAGACATCAAAGGATAGGGTAATGATATTTGTTTCTAATTTGTTATATATGAATTGATATTGATTGAAGAAGTATATCAGAGGTTGAATAAGGTTTATATACTGATTTATGAGAAATTTACATTAGCATTCAATCAGATCCTTTAATGACAAATGATTACATGATTTGATACTAAATATTTTGAAGAGAAACAAGGATTTATTACTTCAAAAAGTTGGTAGTTTGAAAGGCATTAAATCAAGTCATCTTCTTGCATTAAAATAAGTTGTTTTCAGATCTGATTATACATTTCATAATCTGATAAATTCATTGAAAGATGCATGTACACTTTGGTGTAATTTGTTGATGTAAAAGAATCAGAAAAAGAGAGAAGAAGAGAACTATATCCTGCT
>MU224169.1:4232421-4247758 GCA_018584345.1 Thuja plicata | reverse complement strand
AGTATCAAAACATGATAAATCTATACGAGTCTACACAGACTTCAGAGACTTGAATTTGGCATGTCCTAAGGATGATTTTCCATTGCCTAATATTGATATGATCGTAGATATGACAGCAGGGTATGAAATGTACTCACTAATGGATGGTTTCTCTAGCTATAACCAGATAAAAATTGTGCCAGAAGACCAAGAGAAAACTGCTTTCACATGTGCCTGGGGCACCTTCTGTTGGAATGTCATGCCCTTTGGACTCAAAAATGCCGGTGCTACATATCAGAGAGGTGTCACCACCTCACTATACATGTCCTTCCTAACAGAATATTGTAAGCCAAAGGGATGTTAAGCACTTGATAGATAACATCTTGTTCAAAAGGACCAACTCTAATCGGCAATACAACTAGCCCCTTGGATTTACGTTCTTCCTCATCATAGGCCTTAATAGTAATCTTTTTGCGAGCATCAATGCAATCTTTTCCATAGCCTAACTCAATAACAAAAATAGAAGAGCAAATATTTAGGTTGGTGTCATTATCTATGAGAACACGGCAAACACGCTTTGGACCAATCATGACTTCAATGTGCAAAGGGTTATTATGAGGGTGACTCAAAGAATGGTCACCTTCCTCAGAGAAAGGAAAGTAATGTGACGAGGTCAAGTGACCTACCATGGATTAAAACTAGTCAAGATCGAGATATTTTGGGACATTTTCCTCGGTGAGGGCTTTGTCCAAGATTTCCCTGTGAGCAGGGGAGATTTTTAGGAGCTCAAAAAATAGTTATCTGAGCATTAGTACATTGCAATTCATCGAGAATTTTGTAATTGGCAGCATTAGATGAGGAACTCACTTTTGGATTCTTATTGGTAGAGTTAATCTTAGCTATGTCTGAAGGTTGAATCGATGTAGACAGAGAAGGCTCATGGCCTTTGATGATGATCTTAGCACGAGATCGAGTAACAACATTAGCGCTGACTTGAGACTACACTTGTTCAGAAGAAGGAGGTGTAGACCCTCACAAAATGAAAGGTGTTTTAGACTTGGAAGTATCTTCCTTTCCCTTGAGAATGATGACATTACAATATTCAGCATCAACAAGTTCAACCATATTAATGACATTATCGTTATTAGTGTATGTATAGTTGACCTTAGCATCAATATTTTTTCCTTTAGATGATTCACCTTTTCCATGAGGAGGAAATAGGTCTTTGAAAGCTTGGTGATCAGAATTTTTTTTCTGACCTCCCACAGCAATAGCCTCACTATCAATGAGATCCTAGATTTTATGTCGCAAGTTAAGACAAGTAGTCATTTTATGACCTTTGTTTTGGTGAAAATCACAATAAGCAGATTCATTCCACCAAGAGGGTCTTGGTTGCGGATCATAAGGTTCTGAATTATCCAATGGAGTGAGTAAATGGTTTTCCACAAGAGTCTTGTAAACCGCCTTAAGAGGTTCTCCTAAAGGAGTGAATTCACGCTTGGGTCTAGGAGCCCAAGGTTTAGGTCTAGAAAATCGTGAAGTACTCAGTTTGGAATCTGCCGCAGCCTGTTCAGTGGCTTTGGCCACTTGCATCATGGTAGTGACATTAAAGGCAACCTCAAAAGGCTTAGGAGTCACATTGTCTACAACTCCATCTTTCAAAACATTTTGGTTCTTGTTGGGAAATTTAGATTTATCTTTGCTTGAGGACGAAGACCCTTGTTTATTTTCCTTGTGTAAGGTCAATTCTCCTTTCTTGATCATAAATGTCTTGATTCTTACAACTTGTTTAATCATGTCATCAAAGGTTAGAGGACCTTATATCTATACTTGATACCCAAATTTGGGGAGAAGATTATCGAGAAAGATGTCCAACTTTGTAGATTTGGGTATCTTGCGAGAATATCGTGTATAAAGTTGTCTCCATCTTTGGAGAAATGCCAAGAAGGATTCCCCATGATTTTTTTTTAAATTGCAAAGATCTCAGATATGAACCAGATGTTGGATGTTGTGAGAATGGTGTTGTGGAAATAAATTGGCAATTTCATCAAAAATTTTGATGCCAGTTGGTAATCTAGAAAACCATTCCATAGCTGACCCTCCCAAACTACGTGGGAAAAGATGCATTAGATAGGTTGTGTCATGTATGAATTCCATGGAGAGAGCACCAAACTCTCTCAAATGGTCTTGAGGGTTAGATGTACCCAAGTATTTGTCATATTTAGGAAGTTCAACTCCTTTGGGGAAAGGAGGCATGCAAAGATCTTTGTCAAATGGGAAAGGATGGATGCTTTCCAGTGTGAATTGAGTGGTAGGTTTGTCTTTCTCTTTCAAGAGTTGAGAAAGTTTCTCTTGCATGGTTTGCATTTCTTTTTACAAGTAGGAGTTTTTAGTTTCTTCCTCTTTCTCAATAAGTGTCTCTACCTTGTAATCAGAGGGAAGTTTGGCACCTTGGGTGGCTTATTCAAGAAGATATTTCTCCTTCTCTTCTTTCATTATGACCACCATCATTCTCATGAAGTTTTTATTATTGCAGGCCTCTAAGATATCCCCTTGGGTTATCTCCTCTTCTTGATGAGGAGAGTTTTTAGTCTGGTTGAAATAGGGTCCACCCAGTTGACTATGATCTGTCATATTGCTAGAATGCAAGGATTCAAGGTGTAAAGACTTGGTATGAAAAGATTGAGTGTTCTCATAATATGGGTCTTCTTGGAACAAAGGATTTCAAACCCGACTAAGATCCACTGGAAATGACCATTTATTGGAAGGTCAACATACTAGGGAAGGAGATCGAGATGATTCCTCACTAGATGTAGCCGATAATGGTGTGGAAAGTACAAATTTGTCTTGATTGATTGAAGGAAATGTTTTGCCACTTCGAGTTGTGACAGTCATAGACAAAGTTTGAGCAAAGGAATGTGAACTAGGACCAAACTTAAAAATTTCTCAAAGTAATTGCATAGAATGTGCCAAAAGGTGAAGTATCCTCGGTGCAAATCATCAGAGATGAGGCTAGAACAGCCAAGAGATGACTATTGCGACACAAGCCATGACAACACAAATGAAAGAGATCAAAAAGACATGAGACAAGACCAGTTTAAGCAAGAATAACGTAATTCTCAACCCAAGAAACCAAGTTTCAGACTGTGTGAAGATGGATGGCAGAAAAATAGACCCATATCAGAGACTAGATTTGATAGAAGTACACCTGACTGACAGAATTTAGCTTGCTATTTTAGACAAAAGACTCTAGTTTCACGCGAAGAAATGCTCTTTCGTGTGAAGATTCTCACCGACCCACACAAAAATTTGCAATATCGCGTGAAGAATGACACCAGTTTGGCAGATGAAAAAGATGACAGAATAATGACACTGCTGCCAAATGTCGCGCGATAGTGTATTTCGTATCGCGAAAATATTTGCAGTAAAGCACGTGAAGAGTTGGAAATGTCACGCAAAAATATGCAAATGTTGAAAAAAGACCATTTACAGAATCAGACTGTTGAGACCAATTTGTGTTTCCTGAGATAAAATCATGTTGTTTTCTGATAGATAGTTCAAGTTACAGATTGTTTTAGACATGTTTAAGATTGACAGTTTGTGTGTTTTGACGATAGTTTTGATTGTTCAAATGATACACCCATGCAAAACACATTAAACAGAATGTTTATAGTACCAAAACAAGAACATCACAATCCTAGGATAGCCAGGACAATATCTGTTGAATCCCCACTTGAACCAAAGTTCAGCTACGCTTACTCTTAGCAGAAAACTTAGAAGCTTGGAGGCATGGGCTCCTCCTTACATATGCACTCACTTCTCAGGCACACCAAGCTTTGAACCCCAAAGGAATTGCTTCCCAAAGGCTGTTATCTCTACTAAAAGCCATAAAAATGTGGGGCATCTTAGTCGGTCTCTGACCTTCCACACAAACAGATAGAGGGTTTTTGGAAAACTAGAACAATAGTTTGTATTAAGGTCATCCATTCAGGTGGTTGTGATCAAGTCATTTTCTCAATAAAGGGGGCTCTCCCAATCCTTTCAAAGCAAGGCTTTCACCTTAACAATGTCAGGACTTTAACGCACCACTAGGGTACTGGAGGAGATTTTGGTTGCCACAATGAATTCACACCTATCTATTGTGACATTAATCATAATAGAATTTTTTGTATACCAGTTGGGCATCCACTCTCACCGGGTCTGCTAAAGCTCTCAGGAGGTAGCCTCTCTAGAAGAATCACATGAATTTCTCTTAGACCCAAGATCCATAAAGGCGAGGGAAGAGGATACATTCATGTAGTTCTTAGGATTACAATCTAAAAAACACTTCAATCACGCAAGACAATGATTCATTTTAAGCACCAACCGAAGTGTGTCTTAACTACTAAAAATAGATATAAGAAGTTGGAAAACACGCAAGGTCTTTGACAAATGTCCTGCAATAAACCCATTAGTAGTTTGTAATGCCTTTCTTCATATCAACATCCTACAATAAACACGTTAGAAGTTTATAATGGCTTTTATTTATCTCAGTGTCCTGCAAACCATTGTTATGTTGTTTCAAAAGATAAAATCAGAGAAACACAGATGTAAGAAAATAGCAGGTGGTTAGAAAACTGAGACAAGAAAATATGAAATGAAAGCTTTGGTATGTAATTTCATGTGATAATGTATGCTAGATCATGTGAAGAAGTGTAGAGAGCCATGCAAATAACTAGAAAGTTCACGTGAGATGCTCAGAAAGTTCACGCGAAATTAGAACAGAGTTGTACGAAAGTACAGACAAAATGCAAAAAAAAATGGAAAAATGAAATGAAATGAGGCCAGAACAGAATGTACCTGCCCCACGATGGGTGCCAGAAATGTATGTGGTAAATTTGGCCTTGTTAACTCACCATACACTTCAACATAGTCCTTCTTCACTAGGTACACACAAGACTAAATATGAGATTATTCATCCTGTCTGCCTGCATGATTTGACCTGTTGCCTTCTATCCAAATGGGGTTTTCAAAATAGCTCTCAGAATGAGAGTCTCACAACCATAGACCAATCTAGGAATGAAGGATTTTTCTCCATGAATGCAATACAATGTAAGATTATCCTAAGAATTGAAAGATGTAAGATTAATCTAAGACATGATTTCAATGAAATTATTCTAGAAATTGAAAGTAATCTATTGCAATAATGAAATTATTCTATATGAGATATCAAGAAATGTGACAATAATTTAGTATTCTAACAATGCATGAAAATGAGTCTGGAAATTAGGGGAGTCATAGGCTGGGTAGCGTAATGTCTCCACTAGGAATTCGTGTCAAAAATCATTTTCAGGCATGTGTAGCATAGAGGCAAGAGTAGCCATGGCATCTGTTGATTTATTATCTGCCCTTGGAACCTATTGAAATGTGATGTGAGTAAAATAATTTTTGAGGTCATCAACCAACCATTTATAAGGCACCAACTTGTCTTCCCTTGTCTGATAGATATCATTGACTTGATTGATGACTAACTGTGAATCTCGAAGAACATTGAGTTCATCTACTCACCACTCAAGAGCGATCTTCATACCATTGATTAGGACTTTGTACTCAGCAATGTTGTTTGTACAAGGAAACAACATCTTGTATGCTTTTTGTAAAGAGTATCTTTGAGGTGTAATGAGTAGTATCACAGCACCTGACCCCTGTTGGGTAAATGAACCATCAAAAAACATAGTCCATGAGCAATGTGTGAGAAGTAATATGGACTCATCTGGAAATTCAATGTGTAATGGTTGATTATCTACTATATGTGCTTCTGCCAATTGATCTGCTATTGCTTGTCCTTTAATGGCTTTCCTTTCAACATATTCAATATCAAATTCAATAAGAATCATGACCCATTTAGCTAGTCTACCTGTGAGGGTAGATTTACTGAGCAAGTATTTCAGAGGATCAATTTTAGTAATTAGGCGTGTAGTATGAGCCAACATATAGCGCTGCAATTTTTGTGAAGCAAACACCACTGCAAGGCAAGCTTTCTCTATAGCAGAATATTTCATTTCATATGAGACCAGAGTTTGACTAATGTAATATATATCCCTATCTTTGTTGTGCTGATCTTCTTGAGCCAATAAGATACCCAATGATGTATCCGTAGCAGATATGTAAAGTATAAGTGGCTTCCCATGAATAGGAGGCATCAATATTGGTGGGTTCGCAAGATACTGTTTGATTTGTGTGAACCCTTCATCACATTCTTTATTCCACTGATAAGCCACACCCTTGTGAAAAGTCTTGGTGAATGGTTGTGACTTGTCCGCCAGTTGAGAGATAAAATGTTGGATAGACTGCAGTCGGCCTTGAAGTCCTCTCATTTGTCTGATATTTTTTGGTGGCGAAATTTCCATGATAGCTTGTACTTTTGCAGGATCCACTTCAATGCCTTTGGCAGAGATGACATAGCCAAGCAATTTTCCATATGTTACGCCAAATGCACATTTCTTAGGATTGAGCCTCAGACTAAATTGTTCCATACGATCTAGTATAGGACCTAGATCGGCAAGATGCTTCTTTCGGCGCATGCTCTTAGCTAAAGTGTCATCCACATAATCTTCCATTGTTTTATACGTCATGTTGTGAAAAATGGTGGTAACAGCTCTCTGATATGTAGCACCGGCATTTTTTAGTCTAAAGGGCATGACATTCCAATAGAAGGTGCCCCAGACACATGTGAAGGCAGTTTTCTCTTGGTCCTCTGGCACAATCTTTATCAGGTTATAGCCAGAGAAACCATCCATTAGTGAGTACATTTCATACCCTGTTATCATATCTACAATCATATCAATATTAGGCAATGGAAAATCATCCTTAGGACATGCCAAATTCAAGTCTCTGAATTTTGTGCAGACTCGTATAGATTTATCATGTTTTGATAGTGGAACAATATTAGAGATCCACTCTTCATAATCAATTACTCTGATAAACACTGCTTTAAGCAATTTCTCCAATTCAGCTTTGATAAGGAGAGCTACATGTGGATGAATTTTGTGAAGCTTCTGCTTGACAGGCTTGACACCTGGTGCAATGGACAAATGGTGCATGATTAGATTAGGGTCTAATCCTGGCATGTCTGAATATTTCCATGCAAAGTTAATATTTTTTCTTCTGAAGAATGTAGTGAATTCCTCTCTTTCTACCTCTGAAAGTGATTGTGCCAAGTGAATAATATGAGGTTCTGCCTCTGCACCCAGGTTGATAGGTTGAGTTGGTTTAATAAGCATAGATAATCTCTCCTAAAAATGATTCAGAAGTGCATCAAGTATCTCATCCTCGGGTGCCTCAGAGAGGTTTTCACCCCTCGGAGAGGTTTTCACCCTTGGATACGTCTTTTATTTTGACTATTTTAGGCTCTAATACTGCCACAATGTGGTTTTCACCATCAGAGTGCCTATTTTTTCTTCTTTTTATTTTTTGAATAAGATACTTGATGTCAGCCTCAGTCATGTTGACACTTGCTTTGCTAGTGGAAGATGTTACACGTTTGACAGCGTATAGGTAACAGGCAAGAGCGTAATCATTCTGGAACATAAGGAATTCATTAGATGGGGAGGTAGAGTTCCAGTCTA
This sequence comes from Thuja plicata, assembly GCA_018584345.1. Classification (NCBI taxonomy): domain Eukaryota; kingdom Viridiplantae; phylum Streptophyta; class Pinopsida; order Cupressales; family Cupressaceae; genus Thuja; species Thuja plicata. The sequence continues at coordinate 4,240,172 of MU224169.1, read as the reverse complement.
TAAGCTCGGGATGGAAAAGTGAAAGAGAAGTGACAGGTTCAAGTGTGTTCATCGTATAATCATCAAAGGCATGGACAAGCAAGTTGAGACCTAAAGCGATCTCATCCAGAGGTATAGTCAAATTCCTTTGATTCCTAGCGATCATAGTAGATGACATGTTAACATCTAGGGAGTTGAACTCATGTGACCCTACACTAGACCGTTCACCTACTTCAAGAAGGCTTTCATATGTGTTAGTTGTATCTATATGTCTGTCAGAAGTGCCATATGACAAGCTGTCAAACTCATACTTGTGAGAGTCAATTTCATCATTAGGTGTCATGTCAAGAACATGAGTGAAATCGACCCTTTGTCCCCAGTTGGGATGGATTCTACCTAGAACCTCTTCTATGGTCAGATGAGCCTCTTTTGACCTAGGTACCTCATTAGTGTTTGTAGCATTAGTTGCTTCTTATGTAATGAGAAGTGAATGGAATTCCTGGTCAAACTATTCTTGAAAGTGTGGTGGTATGTATAAATCACCCTGATGACTTGGATTTAGATTATATATTTCTTTCCACTTATCATAAGTTAATGGAGCAAGTGAAGTGGTGGTATCAGAATCACTGTCAGTGTCTACTATACTAACACACGGTATAAAGTTATTTGGCTCAGCAAAGAATGTTGCCAGGTCTGGAGGAATAGGATAAGGAAAAGTATCCTCATCAGAGTTGTCTTTAGGTTCTTCAGTTTTAGATGTTTCTTTAGGTGTTGGTTTCTTATCTTCTTGAGGTACAAACTTGTTTATTCCCAGTTGAAATGTGAGTTTTTGGAAGACTATACCTATAGAGTCATGTGTTCTATGACCAATAGCTTCAAGTGGTGCAATCAATCCCTTATGATTCACACCTATGGGACCATTTCCTTTATAGCCAAAACATTTCATAATGGATAAACCTTTGCCATATTTATCAGGTTTGATGTCATAAGGAGGAGTGGTTTGTTCAGAATTTTCTTCTCCTTTATGGATCCAAGCTTTGATAGCTGTGTCTTCAGCTTCTTCTTCTAATGGTACTGTAGCTTGTACAAAGGTACCACCATACTTTGTTGGAGGATGAACCGTAGAAGGTTTAGTGCTCTTAGAAGGTCTCCCAAAAGAGCGTGGAGACAAAGGCAAAGATGTAATAGATAGCACAGGTTCAATCTGATATCCTCCCATATCAGTTTCTTTCAATGTCAAACTCTTTTCCATTTCTTTTAATTTATTCTCAAGGAGTTCAATAGATTCTCTGTTGGTAGGCACAAAGATGTCAGTAGATTTTTTGAGGGCATTGCAATCATAGCGTGTATTAGCAGGTATAGTCACTTTAGATCCTTGAAATGGGAACTTAATGCACTGATGGTATGTGGAAGGGACAACCTGCATTTCATCGATCGATGTCCTTCCTAATAGAATATTGTAAGCCAAAGGGATGTCAAGCACTTGACAGATAACATCTCGTTCAACAGGACCAACTCTAATCAGAAACACAACTAGCCCCTTGGATTTACGTTCTTCCTCATCATAGGCCTTAATAGTAATCTTTTTGCGAGCATCAATGCAATCTTTGCCATAGCCTAACTTAATAAGGAAACTAGCAAAACAAATATTTAGTTCGGCGTCATTATCTATGAGAACACGGCGAACAAGCTTTGGACCAATCATGACTTCAATGTGCAAAGGGTTATTATGCGGGTGACTCAAAGAATGGTCATCTTCCTCAGAGAAAGACAAGTAATGTGAGGAGGTCAAGTGACCTACCATGGATTGAAACCGGTCAAGATCAAGATCTTTTGGGATATTTGCCTCGGTGAGGGCTTTGTCCAAGATTTCCCTGTGAGCAGGGGAGATTTTTAGGAGCTCAAAAATAGTTATCTGAGCATTAGTACATTACAATTGATCAAGAATGCTATAATTGGCAGCATTAGATGAGGAAATCACTTTTTGATTCTTATTGCTAGAGTCAACCTCAACTTTGTCTAAAGGTTGAATCGATGTAGACAGATAAGGCTCGTGGCCTTTGATGATGATCTTAGCATGAGATCGAGTAACAACATTAGCACTGACTTGAGACTACACTTGTTCAGAAGAAAGAGGTGTAGGCCCTCGCAAAATGAAAGGTGTTTTAGACTTGGAAGTATCTTCCTTTCCCTTGAGAATGATGACATTAAAATATTTAGCATCAACAGGTTCAACCATATTAATGACATTGTCGTTATTGGTGTATGTATAGTTGACCTTGGCATCAGTATTTTTGCCTTTAGATGATTCACCTTTTCCATGAGGAGGAAATGGGTCTTTGAAAGTTTGGTGATCAGAATTTTTGTTGTGACCTCCCACAGTAATAACCTCACTATCAATGAGATCCTAGATTTTATGCCGCAATTTAAGACAAGTAGTCATTTTATGACCTTTGTTTTGGTGAAAATCACAATAAGCGGATTCATTCCACCAAGAGGGTCTTGGTTGCGGATCATAAGGTTCTGAATTATCCAATGGAGTGAGTAAATTTTTGTCCATAAGAGTCTTGTAAACCACCTCAAGAGGTTCTCCTAAAGGAGTGAATTCACGCTTGGGTCTAGGAGCCCAAGGTTTAGGTCTATAAAATCATAAAGTACTCAGTTTGGAATCTGTCGCAGCCTATTCAGTGGCTTTTCCTGCTTGCATCATGGTAGTGAGATTAAAGGCAGCCTTGGAAGGCTTAGGAGTCACATTGTCTACAACTCTATCATTCACAACATTTTGGTTCTTGTTGGGAAATTTAGATTTATATTTGCTTGAGGAGGAAGACCCTTGTTTATTTTCCTTGTGTAAGGTCAATTCTCCTTTCTTGATCATAAATGTCTCAATTCTTACAGCTTTTTTAATCATGTCATCAAAGGTTAGAGGACCTTGTAGCTATACTTGATACCCAAAGTTGGGGAGAAGATTATTGAGAAAGATGTCCAACTTTTCAGATTCGGGTATCTTGCAAGAATATCGTGTACAAAGTTGTCTCCGTCTTTGGAGAAATGCCAAGAAGGATTCCCCATGATTTTGTTTTAAGTTGCAAAGATCTCGGATATGAACCAGATGTTGGATGTTGTGAGAATAGTGTTGTAGAAATAAATTGGCAATTTTGTCAAAAGTTTTGATGCCAGTAGGTAATCTAGAAAACCATTCCATAGCTAACCCTCCCAAACTACGTGGGAAAAGATGCATGAGATAGGTTGTGTCATGTATGAATTCCATGGAGAGAGCACCAAAATCTCTCAAATGGTCTTGAGGGTCTGATGTACCCAAGTATTTTTCATATTTAGGAAGTTCAACTCCTTTGGGGAAAGGAGGCATGCAAAGATCTTTGTCAAATGGGAAATGACAGATGCTTTCCAGCGTGAATTGAGTGGTAGGTTTGTCTTTCTCTTTCAAGAGTTGATAAATTTTCTCTTGCATGGTTTGCATTTCTTTTTTCAAGCGGGAGTTTTCAGTTTCTTCCTCTTTCTCAATAAGTGTCTCTACCTTGTAATCATAGGGAAGTTTGGCACCTTGGGTGGCTAATTCGAGAAGGTATTTCTCCTTCTCTTCTTTCATTATGACCGCCATCATTCTCATGAAGTTTTTATTATTGTGGGCCTCTAAGATATCCCCTTGGGTTATCTTCTTCTCTTCTTGACGACGAGGGTTTTCAGTCTGGTTGAAATAGGGTCCACCCAGTTGACTATGATCTGTCATATTGCTAGAATGTAAGGATTCAAGGTGTAAAGAATCGGTATGAAAATATTGAGTGTTCTCAGAATATGGGTCTTCTTGGAACAAAGGATTTTGAACCTGACTAAGATCCACTGGAAATGACCATTTATTGTAAGGTCGACATATCAGGGAAGGAGATCGAGATGATTCCTCACTAGATGTAGCCAATAATGATGTGGAAAGTACAAATTCGTCTTGATTTATTGAAGGAAATGTTTTGCCACTTCGAGTTGTGACAGTCATAGACAAAGTTTGAACAAAGGAATGTGAACTAGGACCAAACTTGAAACTGTCTCAAAGTAATTGCATAGAACGTGCCAAAAGGTGAAGTATCCTTGGTGCAAATCGTCGGAGATAAGGCTAGAATAGCCAAGAGATGACTATTGCGACACAAGGCATGACAACATAGATGAAAGAGATCAAAAAGACATGATTCGAGACCAGTTTAACCAAGAATCGCGTAATTCTCAACCCAAGAAGCCAAGTTTTAGAGTGTGTGAAGATGGATGGCAAAAAAATAGACCCATATCAGAGACTAGATTTAACAGAAGTACACCTGGCTGACAGAATTTAGCTTGCTATTTTGGACAAAAGACTCCAATTTCGTGCGAAGAAATGCTCTTTCACGTGAAACTTTGCAGTATTGCGCAAAGAATGACACCAGTTTGGCAGATGAAAAAGATGACAAAATGATGGCACTGTTGCCAAATGTTGTGCGACAGTGTATTTCATATCGCGTGAAGGTTTGCAATAAAGCACGCAAAGATTGGAAAATGTCACGCAAAAATATGCAAATGTTGAAAAAAGACCGTTTACAAAATCAGACTGTTGAGACCAGTTTGCGTTTCCTGAGATAAAATCATGTTGTTTTCCGACAGATAGTTCAAGTTATAGATTGTTTTAGACATGTTTAAGATTGACAGTTTGTGTGTTTTGACGATAGTTTTGATTGTTCAAATGATACACCCATGCAAAACACATTAAATAGAATGTTTATAGTACTAAAACAAGAACATCACAATCCTAGGATAGCCAGGACAATATATGTTGAATCCCCACTTGAACCGAAGTTCAGCTACACTTACTCTTAATGGACAACTTAGAAGCTTGGAGGCAGGATGATTACATCATTTGAATCTATTCTAATCAATCTGATCTAATTTTCAAAAGTCCTCATTTCTAGGGGCATTTCATCACTTGGGGCATGTTCAATTTTTCATACTTCATAGTCAAAACTGGATACTCCACAATCAATAAGGACATCTTCATTCCTTACATCTTGTCATGTATTAAGTATCTAAGCAATCTAACTCAGATTCTTGAGGATCAAGCTTTGTTCTGGAGATGGTTCTCGAAAAAATTTCTTTTGAGATAGGTATCGGGGCATTCTACCCTTGAATCCTGAAGGTTGAGCCTCATTCTGGGGATAGCCTTGTGAAAGATGTCAATCTAACCAATGTCTTGGAAATATAACCTAGATATTTGGGAACTAAGCTTCGTTCTGGAGATAGTCCTAAAATCTCTATTGATTATCTTGTTGGACAGGTATCGGGCAATCTAACCCTGACTCCTGAAGGTTGAGCCTTGTTCTAGGGACAACCTTGTGAAAGATATCAAATATATTAGGTATCAGGGCATTCTAACCCAGATCCCTAGGGATCAAGCTTCATTCTGGAGATGATTCTCAAAATCTTAGTCTATTAGGTATCAGGGCATTCTAACCCAGATCCCTAGGGATCAAGCTTCATTTTGAAGATGACCCTTGAAAACTCAACTTGACCGGCGTCTTGGCAACCTAACCTAGACTTCCGAGAGTCAAGCTCTGTTCTAGAGATGGCTCTGAAATCTTTGCATCATCAATTTTCAAATCTATTCTTCTGTGCTTCAGGTATCAAACTATTCTTTGAATCAATGTGTTGATCGCACATCAATTCAAAGAGGGGCAAAATGTAACACCCCAAAATTGGCATCTTGCAACCCTAACCAATTTTGTTGCATTTGTCACTCTTTTAGATCATCTAAGTCCTATTTTACTAGGCAATTTTGAGTTTTAACTGACTCTACTCGACCTAAGTGTCAAATGTAGAAAATCCTAAATCTGCATTAATCATACATCATATTTAATTCCTAAATACCTGTTTAGCTAAATAAACCTTATGATCGAATTAATTTAATTAATAAAGTCCTAGCACTTTAATTAAATTAAATTCACCCTCTTTAGCTAAAGTCACATGAAAAAGGAATTAAATGATATTTAATTATTGAATAAATATCCTCATTTTCAATAATTGAATTTAATTATTCAGATAATTTAGAAAAAGCAATTATGAGGTCATATTTATTTAATTGATTGGATAATCTCTCAAAAATCTTTCTTCTTTTCAAAATTGGAAACTTCTCTTTAATTATGCTTTAAAGAGAGAGAAAATAGATAAATCAAATAAAACAATTAAATCAAAAAAAGAAAATAGTTAAAGCAGAGAGAAAACAATTTATTGTATTCTTTTAAATAAAGCTTTTTATTCTAAACTAGATTTTCTATCTGTTTTATTTCAAAAGAGGAAACTTTCCATTCTGAACAACCTCTGAGTCTATAATAGAACTCTCATTCTCCCATTCAAACCTGGACTCATTTTCATGCATTGTTAGAATACTTAATTATTGTCACATTTCTTGATAATCTCATATAGAATAATTTCATTATTGCAATAGATTACTTCCAATTTCTAGAATAATTGCATTGAAATCATGTCTTAGATTAATCTTACATCCTTTAATTCTTAGGATAATCTTGCATTGTATTGAATTCAAGGAGAAAAATTCTTCGTTCCTAGATTGGTCTATGGTTGTGAGACTCTCATTCTGAGAGCTATTTCGAAAACCCTGTCTAGATAGAAGGTAACAGGTCAAATCATGCAGGCAGACAAGATGAATAATCTCATATTCACTCTTGTGTGTACCTGGTGAAGAAGGACTATGTCAAAGTGTATCATGAGTTAACAAGGCCAAATTTACCACATACAGCACCAACAAAGTAACAAGGGTCGTATAAAAGAATATAACAAACATTTAGCAAACATATTACGGGAGAAGCACAATATAGCATGCAAACAAAAAAAGGGCTACCATGAAGGATAGGCCAATCAGGTGCATCGCCTACACTCCCTACCTTGGTTTATATTAGTTAGGGAAGGTGGGCAACTCGCAAGAGGGACTATATCCAATACAGCAGGAATGATAGCCAGTTCCAAACAAGGATCCTCTTGAGAATCACATTGCTCGATACTAGGTGTAATTGTCAATTGAGTTGAAAGCATATGAGGTAAGTCAGTGTCAAGTTCAATGGTCTCATATTCATCACTAAGATCAATAGGATCATCTAAAGTATCCTCCTCATCAAGATTAATTGAAATTGGATCTAAGATGCGAATAGGATCATCATAATCATTCATCTTAACATCATTATGAATATTGACTTCTTTCGACACATCAAGCATAGGTTGGTTAAAACTAGGTAAAGAGTTTTGAAGAGAATCATGGGCCCTAGCATTAGCTCTACACTTCTTACGACATTCATTATCAAATTTGTTGCATTTTTCTTTGTTTAACACATTTTGAGAACTAGGAGGAATGACCACAGATTCCTTCATAGGTTCTATAGGAGGATTTTTAATGGGTTGTAATGAAACAGTAGAAGTTTTATTATTAGAATTAGAAGTAATGGCTAAAGGAGGTATGGAAGGAGTAGGCAAAAGACCACGGTTAAGATCTATCTGAGGCATTCTTAACTCAACAATTTTGTAATGTTTGTAAGCTTGGTATGAGCGAAAAAGATGATCAGGGTGAGGAGGACATGAGTTAGGTAATGAAGGCCAAAAGAAATCAAGAGTAGCATAATCTCTAGGCCTAGAAGGTTGATACAAACTATGATTAATCATTTTGACTTCTCCATTATGAATGAACTTAAGACATTTATGAATAGGAGAAGAGATAGCATGCATAG
>MU224169.1:4210968-4232371 GCA_018584345.1 Thuja plicata | reverse complement strand
AGTAGGAATAACAATGAAGGTAGTATCTACAACTTTACCACAAAGTTCAACCAGTAAGTTGATAGAACCAAGTGCAGGATAAAGAAAACCATTACAAGTTTGGATCCATGCATCAGATGGATCATAGCAATCATGTTGTAAGTTTTTCATAAAAAGATTTTCCTCAGTAGTGACATTTATTAAAGATGTGGGATCAACAAGACAACCACGAGTAGGTATCTTAGCAATCCTAGCATAGATATAAAGGGGACCAACAGGAGCTTTAATCATTTCAGAATCATCAAAGGTGATTAAAAGTTCCCTAGGTCACTTATCCTTAGTTTGTTTTTGAGGTTTGGGTGGAACTAGAAGTTGAAGTAGAGGTAAAGGATCTTGAATAGTAGATTGAGATGAAACAACACACTCCACATGATTAACAATGTGATTAAGATCATCCATCTTTGAGTCATAAACTATATCCATAGAAGATGGTTGAGCTATGGTATTAGTATCATGTGTAGGTAAAGGATTCGTATAGATTTGAAGGTTTTGATTAGGAGGAGAAATAGATTTATTCCCACTACTATCAAAATTATCAACAGACAAAGCCCTAGAATCAATTAAATCTTGAATTTTATCCTTTAGAGAATAACATTTTTCAGTATCATGGCCATTATGGTGATGGTATTGACAAAAATATTTAGAATCGAAGGATTTGGATGCTATCATGGTAGGGAGAAGAGGTCGAATAGGAGGCAAGGTAAACATATTAGCCCTTACCAACCTACTCATTATAGAATGCAAAGTTTCAGAGAGAGGAGTAAACATACGATTCATACGGAAAGCAGTGGATGCAGAAGTGGCATTATTAGACATAACAATTTGATCAGCAACCGCATTCGTCTATTTATTAATCTTGACATAATTGTTAGGTTTCTGAAACTTATTAGGATTAGGATCAGTGTCACTATTATCAACTAGAATAGGATCCATTGGAGTGTTGCTCTCAAATTGACTCACTTGTAACTGATAATGGTGAAGTGATGCACAAGGTAGTTGAAAAGAGGTAGATTTAGTAAGCAGAATCTTATCTCTAATATCCTTTTATAAATTTGAAATAAACATGTGTTGAATATCAATATCAGGAATAGGATAAGAAATATGAGCATACAAATGCTTAAATATACCAATGAAATCAGTCAACTTTTCCTTAATGTTTTATTTACAATGCATTAAATCAATTAAGGACACTTATGGACCAATGTTATTTTGAAATTGTTGGATAAAGGTATTAGCAAGTTTAGGAAAAGAATCAATTGAATAAGGAGGTAAAGAACAATACCATTGCAAAGCCTTATCATGAAAATTTCTAGCAAACAATTTAGCGAAAATCCTATGGCCATGAGCATAATCACTACAAAGGATTTGAAATGTTTTAACATGAGTGACAGGACCGCCTTTACCATTGTAATTCTCAAGACGGGGCATATCAGCTTGTTGAGGGACAGTAGCATGAATGATGTCTGAGGAAAAAGGACTACCCATGTCACATGTAGGAATGCTAAACTTGGATTGGGTTAAGGATACAAGTTGTTGTAAAGATGACACGGTTTGAGCCAAACTAATAATTGTGGAATCATTAGAGGAAACAGGTGGCATAGAAATGTTAGGAACATTAGGAAAAGTGTAGGAAGTAGTGGGAATAGAAGACACAACTGGTGGAACATTAGGAACCATAATTGGAAGGGGATTACAATAAGTAAAACATACACTATGATATGAAGGTTGTGAGGTAGCTAGAGATACCACTGTTGCACTCACACAAATAGATATGTCAGGATTAGACCCTAATCTCATCATGCATCATTTTTCCATTGCACCAGGTGTTAAGCCCGTCAAGCAAAAGCTTCACAAAATGCATCCACATGTAGCTCTACTTGTCAAAGCTGAATTGGAGAGACCTCTTAAGGCAGTGTTTATCAGAGTAATTGATTATGCAGAGTGGATCTCTAATATTGTTCCAGTATCAAAACATGATAAATCTATATGACTCTGCACAGACTTCATAGACTTGAATTTGGCATGTCCTAAGGATGATTTTCCATTGCCTAATATTGATATGATCATAGATATGATAGCAGGGTATGAAATGTACTCACTAATGGATGGTTTCTCTAGCTATAACCAGATAAAAATTGTGCCAGAAGACCAAGAGAAAACTGCTTTCACATGTGCCTGGGGCACCTTCTCTTGGAATGTCATGCCCTTTGGACTCAAAAATCTTGGTGTTACATATCAGATAGCTGTCACCACCTCACTATCCATGTCCTTCCTAACAAAATATTGTAAGCCAAAGGGATGTCAAGCACTTGACAGATAACATCTTGTTCAACAAGACCAACTCTAATCGGCAACACAACTAGCCCCTTGGGTTTATGTTCTTCCTCATAATAGGCCTTAATAGTAATCTTTTTGTGAGCATCAATGCAATCTTCGCCATAGCCTAACTCAATAAGGAAACTAGCAGAGAAAATATTTAGGTCGGTGCCATTATCTATGAGAATACGGTGAACACGCTTTGGACCAATCATGACTTCAATGTGCAAAGGATTATTATGCGAGTGACTCAAAGAATGGTCGTCTTCCTCAGAGAAAGACAAGTAATTTGAGGAGGTCAAGTGACCTACCATGGATTGAAACTGGTCAAGATCAAGATCTTTTGGGATATTTGCCTCAGTGAGGGATTTGTCCAAGATTTCCCTGTGAGCAGGGGAGATTTTTAGGAGCTCAAAAATAATTATCTGAGGATTAGTATGTTGCAATTTATCGAGAATGTTGTGATTGGCAGCATTAGATGAGGAACTCACTTTTGGATTCTTATTGGTAGAGTCAACCTTAGCTTTGTCTGAAGGTTGAATCGATGTAGACAGAGAAGGCTCACGGTCTTTGATGAAGATCTTAGCACGAGATCGAGTAACAACATTAGCGCTGACTTGAGACTGCGCTAGTTCAAAAGAAGGAGGTGTAGACCCTCACAAAATGAAAGGTGTTTTAGACTTGGAAGTATCTTCCTTTCCCTTGAGAATGATGGCATTACAATATTCAGCATCAATAGGTTCAACCATATTAATGACATTGTCGTTATTGGTGTATGTATAGTTGACCTTAGCATTATTATTTTTGCCTTTAGATGATTCACTTTTTCCATGAGGAGGAAATGGGTCTTTGAAAGCTTGGTGATCAGAATTTTTTTTGTGACCTCCCACAACAATAACGTCACTATCAATGAGATCCTGGATTTTATGTCATAATTTAGGACAAGTAGTCGTTTTATGACCTTTCTTTTGGTGAAAATCACAATAAGCGGATTCATTCCACCAAGTGGGTCTTGGTTGCTGATCATAAGGTCATGAATTATCCAATGGAGTGAGTAAATGGTTGTCCACAAGAGTCTTGTAAACCACCTCAAGAGGTTCTCCTAAAGGAGTGAACTCTCCTTAGCTTGCTTGAAATTCACCTGATATTGCTTGCTTGATGATGGATAGATGCTTGGTTCAAACATTTCTCCTTAGCTTGCTTGAACTTCACTTGATAATGCTTTTCAATTTCTCAATAATGCTTAGGCTTGGGTAGAGGACTTAGAGAAAATGAGAGGAGAAAAACCTCCTTTTATATGAAATTAGGGCACGATCTTCCAAGGAGGAGGACATAGGAGAATTTAATTCCCATTAAATCCTTTACCCCTACCAGAGGACCTATATTAAATATAATTTAGGAATCATCACTTCAGAACCTGAAACAGCCGACCCAGAAGCGGGAATTAACTTTTTTAAAGACCGACATCTGAAAACTGTGAGATCCTAAAATCTGGACCCTGGGTCAAGGTTGAGGTTGACCTTGACCTATTTCAAGGGTGAGGTCAACCTTGACATAGGTCAAGGTCAAGGTTGACATAGACCTAAAAGTGTGACCTTGACCCTAAGGTCAAAGATCTCAAATCTGCAGTCTAGAACACAAAAAACTGGCTGGAGAGAGGTAGGAAATGGGGCAGAACAAGGGGAAAGCCAGGTCTAAATCAAGAACCCATTCAAGGCACTTGACATGACCCCAAACCACTTACTCAAAAGTCTAAACCAGTCTACCATGGAAGTGCTTCCATTTTCCAACTATACATTCAGATTGTTGGTTACTTCGGTAATCTCTGTTATCACCTTTATCAAAATTCTTCTCATATGATCTGTCATTTCCTCTGTCATATTTTCTTCAGTTTGGGAATCTTGTAGCAAAGTGTCCAACCTCTTTACAATTGAAACATACAAGTGGTAATTTACCTTTGTATCTATCTTTGCTTCTCTGCAATCTTCTTTCCATAAGTGCTTCGATCTCATCAAGTCCTTAATCCTCATTATCACTGTCACTATCATTTCTAACAGCATGTCTATGACTTGAGTTACTTATCTTTAGAGAAGAGTTAAATTCAGATTCTATAGATGGTAAGACATTGTTATCAAATTTGTTCATCTCAAATGTAATTAGTCTACCAATCAGACTATCTACAGTAACTGTATTGTTTGCAATTGCTCTCATTTCTTGAATAGCAAAAACTCTAATAGCATAAACAGGCAATAAGGTTCTTAAGATTTTTCTTAACACTGTCTCCTCTTCAAGTACACCTCCAACTCCTTGGATAACATTTACTACCTCTTTGATTCTGCAGCTATACTAAGTGATGTTTTCTCCTTCTTTCATCCTTAGGTCATCAAACCTCCCTCTTAGGATTTTTTCCTTTGCTCTTAGTACATTGGCATCTCCTCCATGTACAAGCTTCAACTTATCCCACATTTTCTTTGCAGAGGTGCGGGTTTTGACATCTTCAAACTTACCATCAGAGAGTGATGATGCAAGTTCTATCATCATGCAGTTATGCTCATCATTTACTCTTAATTGCTCAAGAGTGTGAGGTCATGTAGGAAACACATATTCAGTATCTAAGTATTTAACAATATCATTTCCAATACCTAATAGGTAAAGTCTTATTTGGCTTTGCCATAATGCAAAGCTGTCTTTATTCAACTTGGGCACATCTCATCTTTTCATCTTGTGATCTTTTGCTTGATCTATTAAATTTCCTTTCTAAGAACACAATCTCTGAGACTAATTATTAGTAATAACTGAGAGGGGGGTGAATCAGTGGCCTGAAAAATATTCCAATAGTCAACCCAAAAACTTAGTACCACAATATTAAGCCTTTAGTTATCTTTAGTCTTATAAGATGAATGCCTTCAAATACTTATATAAAATTACTACTACTTGGAATGCTTTGTAAAACCTTCTACTGTATGTTTACCGAATAGCAGTATGTTAATTTACTGAAAGACAGTAAATTATCTAGAGTATATCGATCAATCCAGTTAAGTTAAGTGTAATGCAAAACACTAAAGTAATGAATCATGAACACATTGACACGTGGATTTTTAACATGGAAACCTTGTTAAGGGAAAAAACACTTGGGACCGGTAACCCAAAATTTTCACTCTTCTAAAGTGAGATCGATGAAGAGCCAACCCTGTTAAAGGTTACAAACACACTATTAGGTGTGACCTTGTTAGAGGATTTAAAAGTTTAGTCTGTCACTTGATATTGGGCATCTCTATGCTACCTTCCTTGATCAAACACTCACTTGGCATGTCAATAGGTATCTGGCATCTCATATTATCTTCATGATCAAAATTTTTTATACTCCTTGGGATGTATCTCAATATAGAAAGGATCTTTAAATCTCGCTCGGTTAAGAGACTTTCTGAATCAATAGTTAAATTGAAACAGTGTGATTTGTTCACATATACAACTTATACTTGCATATTTTTAGATCTATTGTAATCTCATAAAAATATTCTGATCAATATATCTTGATTTATACCTTCGCTCCAGTTTGATCCTGCTCGGTGATGTTGTGCTCTGTTGCTCGGTGTCTGCAGAAAACTTTAGCTCTTTCCTCAGCTTGTTGATCAGGACTGTATGAAGTTTCTCTTCAGCATCCTATTTTCATTTACCCACCACACCAATTCAAAATGAATTGAGTTGTCTCTTTATAGAAATGACATCACCATTGTTAGGTTCTTGATTTTCTCTATCTTGGTGTGATCCACAATTCTCGCCAATTAGATTTAAGCAAAATTCATGTTTTATCTCGCTGAGATCTTCTTGCCAACTGGACAAAATAGCTTTATATCCATTACTTATCTCTGGCTTTATCTTGTCGATGAAAAAAATCATAACTACTAGTTAACTCTATATTTAGCTCTGCCAGCTAGATATTTTGTTGTTTTTGAACTCAAGTTAATTTCGGTGTTTAACTCTTTGATAGCTTCGGTCAACACTCCAATTCTCCTCGGGATTCTCCATCGGTTTACACTATGTTTATGGTCGTCGGTTATGCTTTTAATTCTTCTTGTTGGTAATGCTCATCAATGTTCTTTCTCAGGCATCATTATGACTTGACTTTCGGTGATCTCTGCCCGTCGGTGTTCACTAACCGTCAGTGTTTGAAGTCATATTGTGAATGCTTGTCTTTTATGCATTAATGAAAGAATACTATTTTCCTCTTTGATTCTCTGAAGTCTTTGACACTTTGATTATAACCATTTAGATTATATCAAGTTGACATCAATGACCATACAAGCCATTAACTGATTTAATGTCTTGCATTATCCTTCTGCATTTCAGTGATCAACTTAACATCTTCAGACATTCAATCAGTTACATGTCATCACAATGGGAAATTAAGACATATAAATCAGGATGTAATGAAATTCCTATTAGGCCTAAAGCCTTGTCATTTTTAGTAAGCCAAGCATAAATGTCTGCCTTAGAAGCAGTAGTTGTGGGAACACAAGTCGCACTAGTCGCAATATCAAGTATATGATGGAAACAAAAAATAAACATAATATGATTCTTCCAAGCATGGTAATTGGAAGTGTTTAATTTAAATTCAGGAATTAAAGATGACATATTTGATCAATCAAAGCTATGATACAATGAAGTAAGCAATAAAACGAGTCTAAAAATGTAATTTAACACGAACAGCAAAGAGAATATAACAAGAATTTTAAATATTGAAAAAAAAAAAAAAAATTGTTAAATAATGAAACAATTTTTTATTGCAATAAAATAATGAATTAGCAATTTATTTATGTTTATATGGATAAAATTAAAATAGGTTTAAGGTGAAATTACAAAATATTAAGTGAAAAAATTGTATGTGACTTTAAACTTGTGTAATTTAAAATATGAATAAATTTTGATTTAAAGTTAAATTTTTGTTAAAAAGATTGAATAAAATTGATAAACAACAAATTCTAATGATAAAAAAACTCCCAGATGGAATGTAATGATAAAAGCAAAGCTGCAAGGAACCTGCAATATGTTATAAAAATGAGCTGCAACTTTAATGAAAATAGAAAATGTCAGTAACAATGTAATGATAAGATGGAATAAAAACTGCAACTATAATAAAAAAATGATATAATTTTATGTAATAATATAATGACCTACAACATGCAAAAGAGGGTTGGTGCGAGTGAAGTGAAGAGAGAAATGATAGCAACAAGTGTTGTGTAAGGGCTTGGTTAAGAGCTGCGAAGATAGAGAGAGGAGAAGCCAGAATGGAGAAGTCAGAGAATAAAATGATACAATGTAGAGGGCAGAGCTGAACTTACATGAATGCACTGGAAAATATGAATAGGTACAGACTAACAAGGATTGAAATGAGTTTTTTCATCCAAATAAGGTGAAACACAGAGAAAATAATACAGAGAATGCAATGAAAAACAAAACAACAAACAACAAACTGAGACTAAGAAATCAGTCAAATTACGGGGGGCATAACATTTAAATGCACCATTGGATTTTTCCAATGTTTGGATATGTTTTTAAAAACCTAATTATCTAGCACTCCACCATGGTGATTGTCAAAATTATTTATAGTTTGAAATTTATGAATGACTGAGTGCGGGTCTATAAAATTGTCTTCAAAATGAGAGTCACGGAAATGTTTAAATGGTTTGCATAAAAGGAAAAATATAATAAAAGAGATTAAAAAATAGAGATATATAACCCTGCTGAGAAATATACTTTAATAACCTGCAAATTGTTAGAATATAGATTGAATTATCAAAATGCAAACCCTCGTGGTCTCCCGAAAGAGTGTGTAGATAGATCTGGAAAAAAAATATAAACTGGGTTTGGTGGTGAACCGTCCAAACCCAAAAAAAAATTCAAATCTAATATACTAAAACCAGATCTAAAATGACAAAGGAGATAAGAGAGAGCTACAACAAATGTTAGATCAACCAAGAACGAAAAACTTTCAAACACTCAAAGAAAGGATTAGCTAGCTCTGATACCATGTTCAAAAATACAAAAAATGGAAAGAGATTTAAGGAAAGAATCCAAGTGAGTGAAGAAACAAAGTGTTTTACCATAAACCAAGGAAAGAATGTTGATTTAAGAACTATCACCAAAGGCAATGATAATCTTCAAGCTCAACATAAGAGACAATATTTTTGAAAGGGGAAAACTAAGAAAAACCTCTTGTGCTTATAATATGAATGAGGCAAGAAGCCATGAAAAATAGAGAGCTTGAACAAGAAGCTCATTACAATATTGTGAGAGAAATAATGAGAATGAGAGAAGAAGAGAGAAGAAATCACATGAGAACCAACTTGTGAGAGCCAAATTTAGAACCTAAGAAGTACGTGACAAGCATCTCTTAAGTAGAGATGAGTGAAGGATTTTGCATGTAACTCTCATACTCTTTGTGTGCCAAATTCACATTAGGTGTGTGCCATGTGTAGGAATCCTCTTAAGGAGGAATATCTAATTTCCTTATTAAAGGAATTAAAAATATGTGACATGTCCTTGGTTTATCCTTTAATTACATAGTTCACCAAGGAAAGATTAATTTCTAACAATTTTGGTGCAATTTCTGACTCCTTTTGTAGGGACATTCCTTACATCTGGGCAGTCAGCATTGAATCTTCCATTCTTGGCGAAGCATATGAATAGACTCCAATGTTTAGGGTCATACCTTGAATCCTTTGTTCAACAACCATTTTCTATAGGTTACCTCAAGGATAATTCCTTGGCATGTGTGGGAAATTACAAGGGAAGCACCAAGAATGAACATCATTGACTACATTATTTTGCCTCAAAGTCGACTCTTTATTTGTGTTTATCAGCACACTTTGCAAAAAAGTCAGAATTGGGATGATCTAGTTGCTTGTTTGTCCGTAAGACATGCTAGCTTTGTTTTCTCCTTGATATTTTTTTTGTTGGTAAGCAGACTTTCCACCTAGATAGCCCTAGTATTTTTGGCACTGGTGGTTTGGTTGTCGTAGCCTATGATCGCTTGATTTTGATGATTTCATTGGAGAAGATTTGTAGAAAGTTCTTTATGTTGTTCATTTCTTCCATTATGTTATACGTGGAAATAAACTCCATCTACTAAACATTATGGTAAGCATACATAGACTAGGGTGGTGTACAAATAATCGAAAGGGGTTCACTTTGTGTCTAAGTGAGACTCTCTAGAAATATTGGCATAGGTTGTTTGCGTAGAACCTTCTCCACTTCTATCAAGTTATTCTCTTCTAGTACTTCCAAATCATATGTACTGCGAAAGGTGGTTCCTTTGAGTGTTTTAATTACCAATACTATGTTTGAATGGAATTCTTTGAGGTAGAAAACAAAATCCATGGTTGTAGGGGAGCAAGTGTCAATGGGTATTTGGTGCTAAGTCTTTTGAAAACAAGTATTGAAATCTGATACAACTTCTTCGGAGGGATTTTTTGATGGTAATGAGCTACTAATGTAAAGATGATAAATATCCATTTTCAAAGAATCTATTATAAAATAGGATTTTTGATTTGATCCCAAGTGCCTATAGAGCTTGATGGAAAAGACCAATACCAATTTTAGGTTTTCCCTTTAAAAGAGATTGCAAGCAATCTAAAGGCCACATTTTTGTCTGTAATGTGATAAAGAGTACAAGTGTCTACTACATCCATCATGTTCTCTGTAGGAAATCTCTCATCTTCCTTGATGAATTTAAGCAAGGATTTGAAAACACTAGTAGGGTTTGTTAGAAATAACTAAGAGGGGGGGTGAATCAGTGGCCTAAAAAATATTCCAATAAATCAACCCAAAAACTTAGTACCACAATATTAAGCCTCTAGTTATCTTCATTCCTACAAGATGCCTTCAAACAATCTTAATAAATAACTACTGCTCGAAGTTCACTGTTAAACCTTATTCTTACTGTTTACCTATTAGCAGTCTTTCATTTACCGAAAAATAGTAAATTTCTTAGTGTATACCGATCAATCCAGATTAGTTATGTGTAATGCAAAACACTAAAGAAGTGACTCATAAACACATTTACACATGGATTTTTAACATGGAAACCCTGTTAAGGGAGAACCCACTTGGGACCGGTAACCCAACATTTTCACTCTTCTGAAGTGAGCTCGGTGAAGAGCCAACCCTGTTAAAGGTTAAAAACACACTATTAGGTGTGACCTTGTTAGAGGATTTAAAATATTAGTTTGTCACTTGATATCAGGCATCTCTATGCTACCTTCTATGACCAAACCCAGTATAGTTTGTCAAATGGTATATGGCATCTCATGCTATCTTCATGATCAAACTTTTTGATACTCCTTGGGATGTATCTCAATATAGAAAGGATCTTCAAATCCTTCTCAGTTAAGATACTTTCTGAATCAATGGTTAAACTGAAATAGTAAATGATCTATTCACACATAAAGCTTATACTTACAGATTTTTAGATCTATTGTAAGCTCATAAAACCATTCTGATCAATGTATCTTTTCAATACCTTTGCTCCACTTCTTTCTGCTCGGTGATGTTGTGCTTATCTGTTGCTCAGTGTCCACAAAAATCTTTAGCTCTTTCCTCAGATTGATTAATCAAGAGTGTATGAAGTTGTTCTTCATCATTTTCTCTCCAGCATCCTTCTTCTCTATTCACTCCCCTTAATTCATAATGATTTAATATGTCTCTTTATAGACATGATATCATCATTTCTCTCTTCTTGATTTTCTTGTTCTTGGCGTGATCCACAATATTATCCAATCTTGACTTAAAGCATAACTCTTGTTTTATCTCATAGAAATCTTCTTTCCAACTGGATAAAAAAACTTTAAATCCTTTACTTATCTTTGACTTTAACTTGTCGATTAAAACAATGTCAAAAATCAGTTAAGTCTATCTTTAGCTATGCCAGCTAGATATTTTGTCATTTCTGAACTCCAATTAACTTCGGTGTTTTAACTCTTTGATAGCTTTGGTCACCACTTCAGTTTTCCTTGGGCTTCTCCGTTGGTTAATACTGTAACTCTGGTCGTCAATAATGCTTGTTATCTTGCTCATCGGCAATGCTCATCAGCTTATTTGCTTGGGCATCACTGTGACTTAACTTTTGGTTATCTCAGTCCTTTGATTTCCACTAGTCGTCGGTGTTTGAAGTCACTTTAGTGAATTATGGTCTTTTATGCATTACTAAAAGCATAATCTTTATCTCTCAGATTCTCTGAAGTATTTGACACTTTGAATACAACTGATCAGATTATATCAAGTTGACATCAATGACAATACAATCCATTAACTGATTTAATTTCTTGCATTATCTTTCTACATTTCAGTGATCAACTTAAAATCTTCAAACATTCAATTAGTTACATGTCATCAATCTCTTCCTTTGGCATTGATGGCAATACACTAGATTATCATACTATATTATTACTAATACAATATGAAATATAACAGTAGAAGTTCATAAATATTTCCTATTATAACTATTACAAATGTCTGGCTATCGATAAGCTCAAATAGCTTAGATTTGTTTCTTGTAGAGTGAGTTTCTTCAATCTTCAATCCCTTTACTAGATAGATGTAGCAACTTATGTCTCTATTGCTGATATGTGTTCTGCCTTGACTGTTCCTCTTCTTGAACATCTCTTTTTCCTTTGACAATAGTCTCTCCCTTAGTATGTATTCTCTCCCTTTTGTTACTTATCTCCCTTTGATGGATATTTCATATGTAATCAATCTCTCTGGATATTTATTAACTCTTTCTTTGAATTCTTAGGAACTTCTCTTTATGGATAATGATATAATCTCTTTCTGATAATGAGATAATCTCTCCCTTTGACAAAAATGCCAAACAATTCTTCTATATCATCTTCCATTCCCTTTTTATAATATACTCCTTGAATTTCTTTATCCATCAGCAATATATTGACTCTGGTGTTTGGTGTATATTTGTACCTTGTTGTGTACAAATTTATCTATTGTTGTTCATCTCGGTGCTTCTCGGTGCTTGCATAAACATGAATGATATTTTGATTTATGTATAAGCTGATGCAACCTCCTACTCAGCTTACTGACCGATAGACAAGGGTTGTACCCCTAGTCTTTTTCTCGGGTACTCAAATGTATCTTTCGGTAATGGCGGTGAATATATCAGCTAACTGTTCCTTTTATTGAACATATTCTAGTATCACTTCTTTTACTTGTACCTATTCTCTTAAATACTGATACTTGATAGCAATGTGTTTAGTCTTAGCATGCATGAATGGATTCTTAGAGATGTTAAGTGCACTGGTATTATCACAATAGATAATCACTGGTTCAAGAATCTTCATATTCATACCTTCCAGCAATTGTTTGATCCATGCAATATTGGAGCAATTTGCAGCAGCAACAACATATTTTGCTTCTGCAATATACTAAGAGATGCATCCTTACTTCTTGTTGATCCATGTGACAATTCTGTCACCCATGAAGAATGCTCCTCTAGTTGTGCTCTTTCGGTAATCAATGTTTCCAACCCAATCAGCATCTGTATAGACTTATAGCTCAAATTTTCCTTCTCTTTTATACCATAAGCCATAGTCCTTGGTGTTCTTCAGATATCTCAGAATTCTCTTGATAGAAGTCATATGTGATTCTTTGGGATTAGCAGAGAATCTTGCAAAGTTTCCAACTACATTTACAATATATAGTCTAGTATGAACAACATACATTAGTTTGCCAATCATTTATCTATACAAGGTCTGATTTATCTGATTTGATTTGTCTTCCTTTGTCAGCTTACATTCAGTAGCCATAAGTGTTCCAACTGGTTTGGAATCTTCCATTGTGAATATCTTCAACACTTCTTTGATGTATTTTGACTAAGTGATATATATGTCTGCATCTTGTTGAAGAATCTGTAGACTAAGAAAGAATTTGATCTCCCCAAACATAGACATTTCAAACTCTTTTCTCATTTAATTAGCAAAGGATTTGCATAACATTTCATTTCCCCCAAAAATGATATCATCAACAAATATTTTAGCAATCAAGATATTACCATCGGTATCTTCTTTTAAGTATAGATTGCTATTTTCACTTTTTCTTACAAATTCAATGCTAATGAGATAGGAGTGAAGCCTTTCATACCAGGCTCTTAGTGCTTGTTTCAATCCATACAAGGCTTTATGTAGCCTACATACCATGTTTCTCTTGTTTGGACCTACAAACCCTTCTGGTTGTTCAATACATACCTCTTCTTCAAGTATTCCTTTTAGGAATGCAGATTTGACATCCATCTGGTATACCTTGAATCCTTTGAATGCAGCATAAGCAAGAAGAATTCTAACTCCTTCTAGTCTAGCAGCGGGTGCAAAGGTTTCTCCATAATCAATACCTTCTTCTTATGTATACCCCTTTCATACTAATCTTTCTTTATTTCTTGTGACTTCTCCATTCTCATTCAGCTTGTTTCTAAATATCCATTTGGTACCGATGACATTCTTGTCATCTGGTATCGGTACTAGTGTCCATGTACTATTCTTCTCAATCTATTATATTTCTTCATTCATAGCACTGACCCATTCCTCATTTTCAAGTGCAGTATTAATAGATTTAGGCTCAAAATCACAAAGTAACATCTAGTGTTTAGTGACTTACTTCTTGTTCTCATTCCAGCCTTCTTATCTCCTATGATCTGATTTTATGGATGATTTTTTCTGACATACTTGGCTAGTTTCAGTTCAGCTCTTTGTCCATCATTTTTATCATCTTCTTGACCTTCATTCTGATCTTCATCTCTTAGTACATTATCTTGATTATTATCCTTATTTTCGGTAATTCCACCCTAATGCTTAGTTGCAATGTTCTGTTGCTCGGGAGTGATACATAGTTGCTCGGGCAGAGTGTCAGGTTCTTCAGTGTAAACAAACCTATTGTAGTCTTCTATTTATTTTCTTCTTTCCTTATCATTCTTTTCTAAAAATTCATCTATTCTTACATTTTCACTTTCAATGATCTTTTTAGATGACTTTTTAAGACATTTATAAGCCTTGCTTTTGGTGGAATACCCTAGAAAGATACCTTCATCACTTTTGGAGTCAAGTTTTCCATTTCTATCATCGTTCAAAATATAACATTGACTACACAAGATTCTGAAGTAACTTACATTAGGTGTGTAACCATACCAAAGTTCATAGGGTGTCTTCTTTATGTCCTTCAATTATACTTTGTTTAATGTGTAGACAGTAGTATTGACAACTTCCCTCCAGAAAGTTTGAATGATGTTTTTCTCAATCATCAATGTTCTTGCACATTCAACAATTGATTTTTTTCTCATCTCAGCAATTCCATTTTTCTGTGGTCTTCTTAGTGCATAAACATGTCTTTTAATTCCATGCTCATTACAAAAATTAGTGAATTCATCTAAAATAAATTCCCCTCCTCTATCTGACCTTAAGCATGTCAATTTCTTATCAGTTTGTTTTTCTACCATATCCTTATACCATTTAAATATCTTAAATGCTTTTGATTTATCTTTTAAGAACATAACTGTCATCGTTCTAGAATAATCATCAAAAAAGAGAATGAAATACCTATCTCCATAGTAACTCTTTGTCCTCATGGGTCCACATAGACCAGTATGGACTAATTCTAGAATTGCATTAGATGTATGGGATTTACTCTTGAAACTAGACTTTGTCATCTTACCTTTTTGATAGTTCTTGCACATGATACACTCGGGCTTTGACATGCTTGGTAAGCCTCTGACTTTTCTTTTATTGCTTATCTTTATCATGTTGTCAAAATTCACATGACACAATCTTTTGTGCCACAACCATATGTATTTGTTTCTAGTCATTAAACAAGTGGTGTTAATGTCATCAAGATAGAAAAGGTTACCTTTTGCCTGCTCACCAGTTCTGATCAACCTTCCTGATTCATTGAATATCTTTGCCCTCTTATTCTCAAATGTCACTCAGTGACCAGAATTGTTTAGTTGTGAAACACTTAACATATTATAATTAAGTCCTTTTACCCAGTAAGCATTTTCACATTGGATCAACTTATTCAACATTATGGTTCATTTACCTTCAACTGGAAAAGGTGTGTCATTACCCATTCTTACTAATCCACCATTATAGCATTCAAAAGTTTCAAACTTTTTCTTATCACCGGTCATGTAGTGAATGCAGCCACTAGCTATAATCCAAACATCATTCTTACTAACCTTAGATATGAGTGTGGTTTCTACATACCTTTCTTCTTCTTCATCTAAATCATCTTTCATGGCTACAAATACCACCTCAATGTTTTCTTTAGATTCAGTGTCAATATCACCAGCTCTGTTCTCAGCTAGGTAACTAGCTTTCTTTATTTTGTCCTTGTAGTCTTTGGTATCTCTTTTTTCAGATTGTCGGTTACTTCGGTAATCTTTGTTATCACCTCGGTCAAACTTCTTTTCATAAGTTCTATCATTACTTCTGTCATATTTTCTTTTGTTAGGACATCTTGCAGCAAAGTGTCCAACCTCTTTACAATTAAAACATACAAGTGGTAATTTACCTTTGTATCTACCTTTGCCTCTCTGAAATCTTCTTGTCATTAGTGTTTCAATCTCATCAAGTCCTTGATCCTCATTATCACTTTCACTATCACTCCTAATAGTGTGTCTATGACTTGACTTACTTATTTTCAAAGAAGATCTAAATGCGAATTCTATAGATGGTAAGACACTATTATCAAAGTTATTCATCTCAAATGAAATCAGTCTACCAATTAGACTATCTAGAGTAACTCTATTGTTTGCAACTACTCTCATTTCGTGTATAGCAGAAACTCTAATAGTATATATAGGCAAGAAGGTTCTTAATATTTTACTTACCACTATCTCCTCTTCAAATACACCTCCAACTCCTTGGATAGCATTGACTACCTCTTTGATTCTACAGCTATACTGAGTGATATTTTCTCCTTCTTTCATCCTTAGGTCACCAAACCTTGCTCTTAGGCTTTCTGCTTTGGCTCTTAGTACATTAGCATCTCCTCCATGTACCAACTTCAATTTATCCCACATTTTCTTTGCAGAGGTGCAGGTTTTGACATCTTCAAAGTCAGTATCGTAGAGTGAGGAAGCAAGTTCTATCATCATGCAAGTATGCTCATGATTTTCTCTCAATTTCTCAAGAGTATGAGGTCCTATAGGAAACACATATTTAGTATCAAGGTGTTGAGTAACATCATTACCAATACCTGATAGGTGGAGTCTTATTCTGCTTTTCCATGATGCAAAGTTGTCTTTATTCAACTTGGGCACATCTAGTTTGTTCATCTTGTGATCTTTTACTTGAGCTGTTAAACTCCCTTTCTAAGCACACAAGCTCTGATACCAATTGTTAGAAATAACTGAGAGGGGGGTGAATCAGTGGCCTCAAAAATATTCTAATAAATCAAACCAAAAACTTAGTACCACAATATTAAGCCTCTAGTTATCTTCAGTCCTACAAGATGAATGCCTTCAAACAATATTAATAAATAACTACTGCTCGGAATTCACTGTTAAACCTTATTCTTACTGTTTACCGATTAGCAGTCTTTCATTTACCAAAAAATAGTAAATGGCTTAGTGTATACTGATCAATCCATATTAGTTATGTGTAATTAAAAACACTAAAGTAATGACTCATAAACACATTGACATGTGGTTTTTTAATGTTGAAACCTTGTTAAGGGAATCACCACTTGGGACCGGTAACCCAAAATTTTCACTCTTCTGAAGTGAGCTCAGTGAAGAGCCAACCATGTTAAAGGTTATAAACACACTGTTAGGTGTGACCTTGTTAGATGATTTAAAATATTATTTTGTCACTTGATATCAGGCATCTCTATGCTACCTTCTATGACCAAACCCAGTGTAGTTTATCAAATGGTATCTGGCATCTCATGCTATCTTCGTGATCAAACTTTTTGATACTCCTTGGGATGTATCTCAATATAGAAAGGATCTTCAAATCCTGCTTGGTTAAGAGACTTTATGAATCAATGGTTAAACTAAAACAGTAAATGATATGTTCACACATACAACTTATACTTGCAGATTTTCAAATCTATTGTAAGCTCATTGAACTATTCTGATCAATGTATCTTTTCAATACCTTTTCTCCACTTCTTTATGCTCAGCGATGTTGTGCTTCTCTATTGCTTAGTGTCCATAGAAATATTTAGTTCTTTCCTCAGCTTGATTGATCAGGACTATATGAAGTTGTTCTTCATCATTTTGTCTCCAGCATCCTTCTTCTCTATTCACTCCCCTTAATTCATAATGAATTAAGTTGTCTCATTATAAACATGATATCACTGTTTCTCTCTTCTTGATTTTCTTGTTCTTGGTGTGATCTGCAATCTTAGCCAATCTTGAGTTAAAGCATAACTCATGTTTTATCTCATAGAAATCTTCTTGCCAACTGGATAAAACAACTTTAAATCCTTTACTTATCTCTGACTTTAACTTGTGGATTAAAACAATGTCAACAACCAGTTAAGTCTATCTTTAGCTCTGCCAGCAAGATATTTTGTTGTTTCTAAACTCTAGTTAACTTCAGTGTTTTGACTCTTTGATAGCTTCGGTCAACACTTTAGTTTTCCTTGAGCTTCTCTGTTGGTTAATATTGTAATTCTGGCCATCGATAATGCTTGTGATTTTACTCGTCAGTAATGCTCATTAGTTTATTTGCTCGGGGATCAATGTGACTTAACTTTTGGTTATCTCTGTCCTTCAGTTTCCACTTTCCATCATTGTTTGAAGTCACTTTAGTGAATGTTGGTCTTTTATGCATTACTGAAAGCATAATCTTTATCTTTTTGATTCTCTAAAGGCTTTGACACTTTGAATACAACCGATCAGATTATATCAAGTTGACATCAATGACAATACAATCCATTAACTGATTTAATTTCTTGCATTATCTTTCTACATTTCGGTGATCAACTTAACATCTTCAAACATTCAATCAGTTACATGTCATAAGGGATAGCATCCCAGTTTACATCAGTAGCTGGCGGAATGAGGGGATTGTCATTATTTGTGGGGAAAGGTGGCAAAGGGTTCAGTGTACTTAATGAATATATAATTAGTTGGGTCACAAATGTTAAAGCTAGGAGTAGTGACCCAAGATTCTTGGTAGTGTAAGATCTAGTGCCTGGTCTACAACTCATACACCCATTTCTAATTCAAAAACATATATTAGTCCCACTGAGGGTGCCAAAAAAAACATTTGTTGATACTAAAACTTGCATTCAAGTAAGGTAATGACCTTTATGTAAATTTCAATAATAGGACGAATATATTTACACATTAATGAATGACCTCCAGGATTTTTGAAGTCGACTCTTCATTTAATCTTTTTTTTTAGAGGAAAGAGAAAGAAATAACAATAAAATTTAATATATCTATGGTGATGCACCATAAGGATATTGGTTGAACACTTCAATATTAACAAATACATGGAATAGTACAACAACAAGATGAATGACTATAAAAAGAGTCACAGACAAGATTCCATAACTCATATAGTAATGATCTATTGTAAAATATTTAAATATCAGCAACAAATTTGATTCATGAATGATGCAGAGTAAGCAAAGTAATCATAGAATATCCAAAAAATATAGATAGGTAGAAGGCACAGTTGATTATATCATCTTTTATTAAGGATAGAAACAAATTACACTAAGATCATAATAAAACCAAAAATATTATTGCTATCTAACTCCATAGTTTTTGGTATTGAAATGTCAATAGAAACACAAAGCCTAGATCTCAATTTACAGCCCAAGTAAATAAAAAATTTCCCCCAAAAAATATCAAGTCGCACACTACTAAACACAAGGAGTAAGCATAACTACCTACTAATTATCATTGGTGTATGCCTAGGATGAAGGGTCAACAATCAAGATGAACTATCAAAACATAAAACATGTGTTGGCTAGGAGAGTGGAGTTGGAAATCAGACGATCATTGAATCACACCTCATAGGACACAAGAGGTAGAGGGATAAAGAAACAATACTGGTACCAAAATAGACAAAGAGTAGTCCTACCAAGAAAATGACCTCTGAAAAAAAATATCAGTGCATTAAAGATACACAGGGACCACCAAGAAAACCTATAGGAAGAAGGTGGAGGATTAAGACAGGGTCAGAGAATATGAAGACTGTCGCACATTAGCACCATGCGGGCTCTTTGGAAGAGAGAAGAAAAATTTACAAAATGATGCACCCAAGCAATATGTGGACACCCTACTAGGAGAGAAATACTAACGAACAAAGTGAGGAGGGCCTACCAATTGAAAGGAAACCTTGTTGCACAACAAAATATAAGTTGGAGCAGCATAGAAAATATAAATGTTGCACAACTTATGGTAGTAGAAAGGATCTACAGGCTATAAAATACCATTCAAAAATTGAGAAATTTTGTTCTATTCCTACCTTTGGAGGTTAGTTTCCAACTAAGTGGCCATTCTTGTTGATTTTTGGATATGGAACCTTTGTAGAGAGAGCACTTTGTGTTGTTAGAGAGTAAAATATCCTTGATTTTTCACCCATGGATCCCTAAAGTTGGTCCTAGTACCTAGAATGGAAGTGAAATTGTATTAGAGAAGATTTGTTCTATGAGCCTAAGGTTGAGACAATGAGACTATATTGGGATAAGGTGTTCTCCTATAGAAGATAGTGCCTTGTAGGCCTAAAGGATGATATTTTTACCTTGTTCTCTAGTTTTTAACCTAAGGTTTTGGGTGCATTGGTTCTAAAAGAGACCATAGCGAGAACCATTATTGCATTTGAATACCTCATGATGAGGTAGGGGATATTTTTGTGTCTGGTTAATAGATATTTTGGATGGATGGAGCCTCCTAACAATGATAATGGTTCCTCTGTCTGATCTTCGTAGTGGATGATGCTCCTTTTCACATGTGAGTGCTCTTTTTGCAATAGCCATGGTGTTTGATAATGAAGTGGCATAGTGTGGATTAGACTCATAAAGGAGTCAGATAGTTGTATTGTACATTGAATTTCACTGTTGGGCCTTGTATTTGGTTTCCCCTTTTTTCTTTATTTGTAGGCTTCCAAGAGTAAGCCTAGTCCTTGGGGTGGTGTATTTCCCCTCCCATTTTGTTTTTTTATTGCGTCCTCAAGTTTTGGATCTTTGTAAACCCTGATCTGGTTTTGGATGCTTCACTATTTCCATATGTAATTTTGTGTTCTTATAGTAACTTGGATGGATAAACGATGTTTGAACAAGTTGGACCCATGTTGTATCGGTGCCTTCTTGGTGATATGGATTACACTATTGCAATGGCATGTTGTCTGTTTTTATTTGAGATAGGCTCTATGTGTGGTTACTTTATGATTGTTCACATATAATCCTCTTGTATTGGCAGGTTGGTGAAGCATCCAGTTATTATTATATTCTTTTTCTCTTAGGATGGTATTGTTATGTAGATAGTGGATTATACTCGTGATTCTAGTGATGACCATACTTGTGTTATAACTTTGCGATGATATTTGGTTACAATTGTATGAGTAGGTGGTATTATGTCCTTATGCCATTGTTGATTATTTCATGTTGAGTGTCGATATGGTGCCAATGATCTAATGTGATATGTCATGGCTGATCATGTATTGTCAGTAACTTATTCTTGGGATTTATTATATGTTCATTGATATTGATTTAATAGTATTAATGCTAGTTAACGGTCCTTGATGAGATTTTATGTTATTACTGATGGTTAATGATGGTGAATAAGTTAGTTTGGATGATTTTATGATTGTGATGCTTAAATAATAATTTTTTGATTATAATCTTATCTAATGTGGTTTAACGATTATTTGATGTAATTAGATAGATGATGATTTTATGTGAGAAGGGGTAGTGTCATAACATTCATAGAATAATTACGCCACTAAAGTTTCCTTTCACTAATTGTTATTTATTATTTATGATGTTGCATGTGTGTGTGTGTGTGTGTGTGTGTGTGTGTGTGTATATATAT
>MU224169.1:4129150-4199625 GCA_018584345.1 Thuja plicata | reverse complement strand
ATAAAGGTGAACAAACCCTAAAACCTAAAAGCTAGGATGCGCAATATAATTAATATAAAGTATTAATTATATGCACCTAAGTGAAAGCATAAGCCGAAAAGGAGTAAACTGATTACTCTAACAGTAAATTCTAGTTGTCCACAATAGTCACTAGCAAGTGCATGAATAAAGTTGTGTGTGTGTGTGTGTGTGTGTGTGCATGCGCTTGGCTCCGTGTTTGGAAGGGAAGTCCCTCCTTGTTGGGTCTGGTCTTTCTAGGTTTTTTTAGGTTAGGGTTTTTTCCTGTTTCTTGGTCACGGCCTTTGTCATAGGTTTCTGGCCCCCGAAAGGCCAAAAACTAGGTCAATTTGTAGTCTATTTCATTTTGGAGATTCATCATTTTCGGCCTTTCGAACCTCCAAAAGGTCCAAAATGTCAACAAGTCTGAATCCCCAAAAGCCTTGTCTCCCTCATCAAGATTTTGGACTTGCAGAGTCCAAAAACTAGTTCATATTTTTGGCATCCACAGAAACCTTTAGACTTCTAGATGTCGAAAAGTCCGACGAAGCTTGCTTGTTAATGGTGGCTTTTTGCACTTTCGGCCTTTTCGATCTCCAAACCCATTTTCGGCACCCAAAACCCCGAAAGGGCTGAAAGTGCAAAAATCTGCATTCCTGGCTACTTAGAGAGCTTTTACCTTTGTTTTCTTAGATTAGTCAGCTTTCTTTTAGTTTTTCTTCAAATAAAATACTGATACTTGCATGTTTCATTGTAGAAATGCCTGAGAAGAAGACTGCGTCACCCATGAAATACCTATATAAGGGGAACACTCCCCCTTCCAAAATTAGCAACAAGCACATTGAAATCACCGATACTGATATCAGAAATGTATATTGGGATGACTTCCTGACAAGGTGTGCCCAACCAGTTGGGAGATCAAAGGATTGTACTTCATTGGTATTAGCAGGACTGGTCAATGCGGCAGCCCACCCAGTGGTCGTGATGTCACCTAAACTGATCATGACTTTGGTGAACCATTATGACTCTGAAAAAGGGTGGTTTAGAATACAAAGGGCCAAGTAGTATTGGATATTAGGCCAGATGTCATAGAGGATGTCTTCCACCTCCACAAAAGGCATAGACAAGTTCTATGACTTTTGCATAGAGAAGGGAAACTTGTGGTTCAGAAACAAAGGGGAAGAGGCCTATGATATAGTCAATCAAAATTACCTCGAGCAATCTCTCCCCAAAAATAAGTTGGACAAGATAGACTTAATGAGGGGATACATGAAGGATGATATCAATGTAGCCATAACAATGCTAAGCCGAGTATATGGATTACCACAATCCTCCCAACTAGAGAATTGGATGATTCTCCTGATAGAAAGACTCATAGGCCACAAGTCTAGGTTCGATTGGGGGACCATCATCAGTGACAAGTTGGATGAATAGCTAGAGGCGGTGAAACACAACCCCAAGTTTTATATGAGTACCTACATGGTGTACCTATTGGCAGCATAGGAGAACTATCCAGGACTCATTAAGAGGGGAAACCTAAATGATCTCAATGCATGGCCTCACATCGTGTACCCCCAGTTATAGAAAAGGACAAAAATTTTAGAGGACAGCCCAGACTATAGGATAGTCAATGACACCTTCATTTTTGCAATCATCTGATCCATAGAGGGTGATTTTGAAAAAAGGATGTCAGAAGAAGCAGTTGCCAAGGTAAGGGCCATAGGGGCCTATTACATACAATTTAGAACCTTCACTTACATTTGTATAGTGGGATCACCTTTGAAACTGAAGAAGTTTCGCAGGTATCCATCCGAATGGATAATCATTTTGGAGATGGTCAGGCAACTTGCAGATACATATGAACCCATAAAGCATAAAAAGAAGCACTATTGGGATTTTTCCATCTCATTGGGACCATATACCCTACAGGGTATGAAGGTTTATAAATATTTTTCCTTTGAATGGGATGATTTTCCCCTACATCTTTACAAGATAGTGCAGCCTCATTTTGACCCTATAGGCACTTATAGCCACATTATTGGCAAGTTCTACATTCATAACCACACTTGGAGGATCATTGGATGAACTGTGTAGATGATCATGAGGTCAGAATCCAGGATTATTGTAGAATGACTCTTACCTTGGCAAAGGAAGTCATAAAGACTCTTATTCCCCCAAAAGTTTGGGAGTATGATTCAGATGAGGTCTTGGAGGCCATTTATATAGATGACAAGATATATGACAGGCCCATCATGAATGCAGAGGTTGATAAGGATAAAAATGATGATATTGATTTACGGGCAAGGCATGTGATGAGAACAATAGAGGAATGGATTAAGAGGCCCTACAAGATGAGCCCAATACATATGAAAATGTTGATGGATCCACCCAAGAAGGTAGATAAATAGCACGGAGAGAAAATTACAGTGCCGCAATACAAGAAGGCACCACCATAGAAGCCAAGCACAGTATATGGCCATGAACGTGTAGTGGAGTATGGTTCAAACCCAAGGCACAAGGCTCCTAAGACAAGAATGACTAGGCAAATAGATCCTCCCATGGGGCCAACACAGGTTTCATCGGATGAAGGACCCTCCACTTCTGGACAATTTTCTCCTTCCACAAGGGCAAGAAGACATATAAGAGGAAGAAAGCTTCTGTCTCTACAATTAGAAACTGTACAAGAGGAACCACAAGAAGAGGAAGAGGGAGAGATCCCTCTATTCAAAAGGACAAGGTCTCAGAAAAGGAGAGAAAAAGAGACTAGTAGGAAACACCAAGAGGGTCCTAAAGAGAAAGATAACCCCTTGGATTCTCTAGGATCAGATGAGTTCCAAATGTCAGACTTTGAGGGTCTGGAAGGTTTTTCGGACCCAGGCCAGGACATGCCAGGTTATGCAACTGGGTATGAAGTAGGTGGTCCTTCTATTTTCCAACCACAGGTAACCCTAACTCCACCTCTCACTCAATTTACCAATCCATAGCCAAATATACCTATTATGGGAAAGAGCTCTAAACCAGATCAAGGGCTCGAGAATCAAGAGTCCCCAATCACCCAAAAGGTGACTCAAAATGATCCCGCAATAGAAACCATTGTTGTTAAAATGACCCCTCACATTCCTGCTCCACCAACTACTCTTCCACCTCTTAGTCCTACTCCACCATGATTTCTCCCAACTCCAACTACTCTTCCACTTCTAATTCCAAATCTCCCAACACCTACTCCACCATCATCAAGCCCTTTGCCTTGCCACATCCCAATCCCTGGAGGATCAGTAACCATAGAGGTTGTGTCACCTTGAGAGATCACATTAAAGGTCACGACTAGTCTCAATACTGAAATTTTGGTTAGCTCCTCAGGAGATGAAGACAAAGGCCAGGAAAAACAAGATGAGGCAATGGAAGAAGAAAAGGCAGAAGAGGAAAGGGAAAAGGAAGAAGAACACTGAGGAGAAATGAATGAAGGGGAATAGAGACAAGAACAAGAAGAAGGGCCAGATAAAGAGGTGACTCCAGGGTCCCAAAATTTAGATTTAGTTATTCAGGTTACGCCATATGAGCCGGTCACTGCATCTAGTAAGCCTACATGGTTTACTAAAGAAATCCAGTTAAGGAGAAGAACTTATACAGATGAGGATGAAGGGAAAAATATAGATATAGCATCCTTAGGGAAATATTTTCATCATAAAAAGATCATATTACCAGCACGGACAATGTCCCGTGTCACTCAAGACACTAGGGGGCGCTAGCAGGCACAGGTGCAGTCCCATCCACTAGCACCTCTCAAACGCAAGAAACTTTGGAGGACTATACATTTGAGGAGGTAGATTTGGGGGAACCCACCAAGGAAGGGAGAAAGACACTAGAAGCCTTAGGGCTTAAACATGCTTTGGGTTTCATGAGTAAGGATGAGGAGACCATAAAAACCTTGACAGAACAGAATGAAGCCTTGAAGAAGTTCATTCATAAAATGGTTGCTCCTATTGACCCCAACTTCCCAAAGGCCTCATTACAAGCAATGTTAGATAAGAGAAACACCCCAGACCTGGTGGTAGAGTTAACACCATCCTTCATCAAAGCAAGTGAAGATTAGAAGGAAGATTTTGAGCAGTACGAGGAAGGTGCCATCAAACGGGTATTCAAACCTTATAGGGTTATTCTAATAGAAGCTACAAATTTGATTGATTTGATGAAAAATGAGGGTGTCCTGGAGTCTGAGACAAGAAAATGGCAAGCCACCCTCCAAGATTTGCAAATCATTAAGAAACAATGCTTCCAAATTATGGTAAAGATATATGAGGGTGAGGAGCTAGATAATTTTGATACTTGGATCAAGTGCATAATCAAGATAATTAGCGTTTATGAAAAATGTCAAGCCTCCATATTGGAGAAGAAGAAAGAAGTATTTGAATGGGTGGAAGAATTCAATGTTTTCTTTGTAGGGATCAGCCTTGATTTGTACCAGGACAAAGCTAAGCATATCTTGTGGCCATCTAAAGAAGTGGTCCAATAATTCAGGGACATTATGGCAAGCGTAGAGACCAAGGAAGCCTTGCAGCAATTATTCTATTCAAAAGAAGAGATGACAAAGATGACAAACCATGAAGAGGAGATCCAATTATTTGCTTTCGAGCTAACTACCTTCAAAGAAAAGCAAGAACAAAAGGTCAACAAGTTGAAAAGAAAGAAGATAAACTATGAGGAAGTTCAGAAGGTCATATAGAGGCTCTGGGATGCACACCTTAAAGAATTCCCAAATTGACCCCTTGGACCACTGAGCATTTTGAAGAAGAAATCTCCAGCACTTAATAGAATTCCCTAAGGCAAGTTTTGGTGTTTCAGCCTTTCAGCCTTTTGTCCCCTTTAGGACATGAAACTTCCATTCTTTTGGCCTTTCGGCCCTGCAAGCAATGTAATTCTTTAGCCTTTCCTTTTGGCCTTTTGTCTGTCTAGTTTTTCATCCTTTTGGCCTTCCAAATATTTTGGACTTTTCTGCTTTCGACAAGTCCAAACTTTGGACCAGAATTTTGTTGTTTAATACTTAAGAATTTTTGGGTCATTAAAATTTTTGGAGTTGAGGTCGGGGTCTAAGAACCTTGGTATTTCCAGTGAGATCAAATTTTTGCACACCAGTTGAACTCCAAATTAGATTGATGGTTAACTTGAGTTCATTTTGAAGGGACTAAGGGTCTCTTACCAGTCTCACCGCCAGAAGAGCCTCCAAGTGAAGAATCCAAGGAAAACTCCAAGAATCGAGAAGACTCCAAGTTCTTAGAAGAAACCCTCCTTTTCTCTTTCTCTTCTGGGCGAGTTTGACCCTTCTTGCATGGGAAAGCTAATTGTAAATGGATTTAAGAATCCATGCAAGCTTTCTATTATGAGTTAGCAGTAGTTTCCCTTCATCAAAGTTCTAGTTTAGTTTATGTTTATTAATTTAGACTCTTTGGTGCCCTAATTTTGGCATTCAGAGTTGTAGATCCAAAACTCTATATATTGTAATCACAAATCAATGTAAAGGGTTAGAATTTTGAATACAATAAAAATCTACATTTGGTGCTTCATTCGTGGTGTGTGAATTGCTGCTACCTATATGAAATTATTGGATGCATGCTTGCATTATTCATTATTTTCAAAGAGACTCTTGTTTATTGTGCTTCAAATTTGCATTCCTTTTAGTAGGAGTTTGTTGTTTTTTATTTACCTTGTTGTGACGAATGCAAGGAAGAAATCATCTTTGGGCTTTACGATAAATTTGTCTCGTGGGTATGCACACCTTGGTGGATTCACAATTTAATAGATTTTGAATATCTTGCACGAGTGAATTCATCTTCTCTCCAAACGCTTGCATCCATGGGGTATTGAATTGTGACTTGGTCTGATTTATGCTTCATGGGTTTGTTCCAGATATCTTCACCATTCAATTCACAAGGAAGGGTTTACAACAGTTTATGTTTGTAGGATTTCATTTTTAGCACTTTGTTTTATTCCTCGTTACTCTAATCTCTTCAAATTTTGTCTTTAATTCTGAAAATCCATATCTTGAAAATAAAAAATTGCATTTTGTTTACAACACCCATATTTGTTAAAATAGAAAATACCAAAAAAGAACTAAAGTGTTTTGCAATTTGATGTCTTGAACATACCAGAAAAGGCCTCCTCGTGAACAATCACATTTATCTTCAACTAAGTAACCAAGAAGGTTGTGATCTGACCCTAGAGAACCTTGGGAATAAATTTGTTATTCTTTCAAGAGAGGAAATCGAATCTCGAGATCCTAGCAAGTTGGCTTGTGTCAAAACAACGCTCAACAGGTCACATGTGGTGCACGGTGACTCTGGGAAGGTGTCGAAGATTCTTGCAGAAAATGATGACCTAAAAGAAGTCCCCTACAATGATACAACTTCTACCTCATCGGAAAAGTTCGATGGCCAGAAGGTTGTTGAAGTAAAAAAAGCAGGGCAAGAATGGTGACCTTGCATCAAACAGCCTTTGCCTCTTCAAAAAATTTTGTCAGGCATTTGGTTGAGGAAGCGGGGAAAAATGATGCAAAGCATAACTAGAAGGGGCCTTTGTTGGACCCACAATCTCTACCATGGAATCAATGTTGGTTGACTTCATTAAAACTAAGGAAGGAATGGAAATC
Organism: Thuja plicata; assembly: GCA_018584345.1. NCBI lineage: Eukaryota > Viridiplantae > Streptophyta > Pinopsida > Cupressales > Cupressaceae > Thuja > Thuja plicata. The sequence goes on along the minus strand of MU224169.1, from coordinate 4,192,985 downwards.
AGCCTCCCTCATATTGTCATGGACAAGATTTATTCATCTTTGCATCTTGAACTAGTTGGGATATTTTTCTCCTTCCGCCCGTCCATTGATATGGTTAGGTGTTGGGCAGTAAAAAGATGGAGGTTAAAGGGGAGCATTGACATCTCTGCTATGCCATGAGGTCTCTTTTTGTTTAATTTTACTACTAAAGAAGGCTTAGTCTTTGATTTATCTGGGTCGTGTGCATACGGTCAGCATGTTCTCACTCTCTCCATATGGAGAGCTAGTTTTGACCGTATGATGGAGCTCAGCATAATGACCCCTATTTGGGTTTGATTTCCAGGCCTCCCACTCCATTTTTAGGATGAGCTAATTTACCAATGGGTTGGGAATTATTTTGGTCAGTATGTTACTGATGACTCATTCATGCTCACTAAATCCAGGTTATTCTATGCCCATTTTTGTGTTAATGTTTCCATCAACAAAGCTCTTCCTAATTTTGTGACCCTTAAATCAAAATGGGGTAAATGTACTCAACCCATTGTTTATGAAAATGTCATGCTTTACTGCTAGAGGTGTGCTAAGAAGGGCCACACAATTACAGGTTGTAAAGTCCCTATTCCCAGTGAGCCTAAGCTAAAGGGGAAGAATCCCCTCTGCTTCCTCTAGTTCAGAGGAATAGAAGAACCCAAGTTTCCCTACCTATAATACCTCAGTTTGAGATTATCAGAGAAAATATTGTGTGGAGGTGGAAGACTACCCTTTGATGGATGGGCTACTTGACCTAATCAAAACCCTAGAATACCTAAATAAAAAAGTGAACCTCAATCCTATAAACCCTTCTGAAGACCTTGAAGATGGTAAAATCCCCACCATGGAAAACTTGTGTTTATCCCCCCAAACTAGTCACCACCTCCTTGATTTGTGTGAGTCACGAGAGTGGGAAACATTTCCCCCAAAAGGTGTTAAGAATGCAAATAAAGCCAGTACCAAGATTAAAACCAAATCTCAAAATATTCAAGATGAGAAGTCAACCATGAATAGATTGAAATAATTGAATATGAACATGTTTAAGTCCCCACCTCAATCACCGAGAAATGCACTGATTCTAGAAGAAATAGCCAAGTCGGTCATCTTATCTTCAGTTGTAACTCTTACGATTTCCTTTTAAACCCCAGAGGATAATGAGGAATGGAATATGCTAAAGAATAAAACTAGGACAAAAAATCTGATGTAGGTACATATAGCAAAGTTGGAAGACCTTTTGATAGGGTGCTGAGGTAGAAAGTCGTGGACTAGGGAGATTGTAAGTGGTCAGAAAATGACCTTGGATGGTAACACCCAGGGTAATAAATGAAGGTCCTCTCATGGAACATTAGAGGACTAAATATCCCCCAAAAATAGTTTTCTATCAAGAAAACTATTCTTGATTTGAAACTTGATATCTATTTGTTGCAAGAAGTTAAAATGACTTACCAAAATTTTTCCATGATTGTTCATAAACTTTGTTTGGGTGTTGCTTTTTATTATGTGGAAGCTATATGGGCTTTTGGAGTGATTTCTACCTTATGGAACCCAAATAAGATACAAGGGTATATTTATGTTTTTTTATTATAATTTCTTGGTGATGACCTTCAAGCTAGGTGTTTGTAGTTGTCATTTGTTCAATACTTATGCCCCCAATACAAGGGCTGGTAGGAGATTGTTGTGTGATGAATTCACTGACTGTATTGTAGATGATCACAATGCTCCTTACATGATTTTTGGGGACTGTAACATGTATATATTCCTCTCAAAAAAATTGGTGGCCTACTGGACTACATTGACATCATGGTGGATCTGGATAACTTCATCAGTGTGACAAAACTCTTTGATATGGACCTCCAAGGTATGCCCTTCACCTGGTCTAACAACAGGAAAGGTATCCATATTATCCAAGTTAGTCTTGATAGATTCTTAGTATAATCTAGATGGAATATTGGTTACAATTCCTCCCTTAAGGCACTTCCAAGGACTACTTTTGATCATATCCCTCTTCTCATGCATTGGGCTAACAAATCTCACTCCGACCCACTCCCCTTTCAGTATGAAATTATGTGGGTTTCCCACCCAAAATTTAGAAACCATGTGAGAAGATGGTTGAATACTCCAATCTGGGGGACAACCATGTTCAGATTCTCTGAGAAGTTGGATCTCATCGAAAGATAAGTAAAGGGGTAGAATAAATCCACCTTTGGAGACATCTTCAAGAGGAAAAAGGATCTATGTTCGAAGTTGGACCATATCCAAAATTGGATGGTGGTTGATGACCCCTCTCAATCTCTTCAAATTGAGGAAGAGGACTATAGGAATAAATGGAAGGATATCTGGAAAAGGAGGAAATTTTTTGGAAGCAAAGGTCAAGAATTTTGTGGCTGAAAGAAGGGGATAGGAATTCTAATTTTTTCCACCACACTGCTAGCAAGCATAAAAGGAGAAACATTATTAAAATCTTAATTGATGAGAATGGGAAAGAGATCATTGAATACTCTCAAATTGGTAAAAATGCTACAAATTACTTCATCCAAATGTACTCTGAGAATGGTGGAAGGAATAATGGAGAGCTGCAAGATAGACTCCTGACCCAACTCCCAACTACTATTGGGAAGGACGATAACAAAAAATTGTTATCACCTATTTCTATGGAGGAGACTCATGATATTTTTTTCTATGGGGGCCTATAAGGCCTCAGATCCTAATGGGTTCCCTCTTTCCTTTTTTTAGGAATTCTAGGATATTCTCATCTATGATGTCACTAAGGCTATGAAGGACATCTTTAGAACTGGAAAACTACTGAAGAAGCTAAACAACACTCACATTGTCCTTGTTCCCAAATCTCAGGATCCAAAAGGTATGTCTAATTTCAGACCTATAATCTTATGTAATACCATTTATAAAATCCTCTCCAAGGTTTTGGTTAACATGATCAAGCCGCTACTCACCAAGTTTATCAGCCCTACCCAAAAAGGAACTGTGTCGGGTCGACAAATACTCGATGCTTCCATTACAACTCATGAAATCATCCACTCCATGAAAAAAATAAAAATTTTAGGTATGGATTTTAAGCTCAACATCTCTAAATCTTATGATAAAGGCAACTGACATTTTCTATACAAGACCCTCTTAAAACTTGGTTTTAGTTCAAAATTTGTTGATATGATTCAGGAATGTGTGGAAATGGTGCACTTCTCAGTTCTGGTGAATGAGGTTCCTTGGAGATTATATAAAGTTGTGAAAGGCCTTAGATAGGGGGGCCCTCTATCCCCATACCTCTTCATCATGAATGTGGAAGTTCTGAGTAGGAATTTCATGAACTTGGATTCTAATGGGAGAATACAAGGAATAAACATGACCTCTACTATCCCCTCCTCTATGCTACATCAATTTGTGGATGACACTTTTTTTATTTGGAAAATCCTCTGTTATTGAGGCTAAATAGTGGAAGAATATTTTGTTTGACTATACGACTGCTTTAGGCCAATGCATTAACTACACTAAAATAAACCTATATTTATTTAACACCCCTACTAACTTACAAACCAATATTATCAACATCCTAGGATTCCGATTTGCTAGCCTACCCAGAACTTACTTGGGCCTTCCTATCACTATCAGAGATGTGACTCTAGCCTTGTGGAATACCATCCTTGAAAGAACTCATAAAAATTGGCTAGATGGAAAGGAAAGTTCCTAAGAAGTGCTAGGAAACTCCAACTTCTATTTGCCTATCTCCAAGGTATCGTGGTTTACTTCCTCTCCCTATTCAAAATATCTAACTCTGTGGAGGAAAAACTTGAGAAGATTCAAAGAACCTTCCCTTGGAATGGAATGGAAGAGAAGAAGCACTTATTTTTGGTCAATTGGGACTCTGTGTGCCTGCCTAAGACCATGGGAGGTTTTGAAATCAGAAAGATAAACACCCTGAACAAAGCGTTAATTGCCAAAATTGGATAGAAACTGGAAAAAGGTGTTGTTGATTGGTGTGCAATTATCAGTGGCAAGTACTTGGAATGTGAACACTTCTATAAAATTCTAAACTCTAATGACCTTCTGACTGGATCTAAGATATGGAAAAACATTCTCAAGCATAAACCTATTATTAGAGAAGGATTAAAGTGGCCAATGGGGAATGGAAAAAGGATCAGGTTTTGGGAGGAAAAATGGATTGTGTAAAAATCCCTACCGGAATGTTATTTCTGTCAATTAATAAACACCCTAAAAGATTGTGTTGGTGATTTCATTGTTGATTTTATTGACCCTAGAGGAGGAAAGTGGAAAAGTATCTCTCTATATTTTGTTGACTACCTTGACCTCATGCCTAAAGCTCTAGAGCTTCAAGCCCTCCTTCACAATCTGATAATTCCTCTATCAAACTATGAGGATAGCTTTATTTGGAGGGAGACGCAATCTGGGAAATTCATTATCAAGTCTGCCTACATGAAATTGTTGAAGTTTAATGGAGATAATGACTTCTATAAAAATGTCTAGAATTCACACCTAATACATAAAATTAATTTATTCTAGTGGGTGCTAATGCATGGTAAAGTTCTCACACAAGATAATCTAAGAAGGAGAGGCTTTCAACATCCTAATAGATGTGTTCTTTCTAAACTGGAGGAGGAAACCATCAACCACCTCTTCATCCACTACCCTTTTACTATGCACATATAGAATTTGACCCTCCAAAAATTTAACCTTCAATGGGTGTTTCATATGGACACATGTCAATTTGTTGTGGGTTGGACTTCACCTTCTTGCCACCCCCTGATCAAACAGATTTGGAGGAAAATTCCCCACCACATCTGCTGGAGTATCTAGAAGGAAAGAAACAACCAAATTTTTAGAGACTCAAAAAGCCCCCTAGATAATGTCTACAACAGTTGTTTTAAGTTGATTATGGAAAACATATATTTTACTAAGTGATAAAATCCTAGTAACCCTCCAACTACAACTAACTATTGGATTTTTAATCAGTGAAAACTCCCCCAAGAGTTCAAAGTCTTCAACCACACTAGAAAAATTAATAGACAAAAATCCAAATGGGAGTCTCCAAGCCCATCATGGTATAAACTAAACTTTGATGGGACGACTACCAATTCCTAGAAAGCTGGAGGAGGAGTCATAAGAGATCACTATGGTCGTTTGATTGCTACTTACATTGGTAGACTGAAGAATCACACCGTTAACCAAGTTGAGGGTATGGATCTCTTGAGGGGACTAAAATGTTCCCTTTCTATTGGTGTTAAACACCTCAAAATTGAGGATGACTCTAATTGATAGTGGAAGATACTAGTGGAAAGAGTGTTGCGGGATGAAAGGTTAAAATGATATTGAAAGACATCAGACTTCTTCTAGCCAATCTTGACAACTTCACCATTCCTCATACTTATAGAGAGAGGAATGTGGCGGTTGATTCTATGACTGCTTATGGTATGCTATAGGAAGGCTTATTATGTTGAAGGAATGTTGATCTTCTTCCAAAGACTACCAAGGATATCCTTGAGAAGGAAAAAAAAAAAAAAGGCCCCAGTTAAAAATGATTAAGCACTATATTAATTTCACCCTTTATATGATAATGGGAATGTGGATTTCCTCTGGTTTATTTCAAAATTCAAATTTGAATTTAGATCCCATTAATAGATGGATGGGGTGTCCATGTGGTGGGGTCATGCCTTGTCATGAAATATACTTCCAAAATAACTCACATTGGCCAAGAAATGATGTAAGTTATTTTCCAAGTACCAATATTGTGAAAGATTGTATTTATTATTTATTCATCCAGAAATATTTTATTGGATTTGATAATGGGAAAGACATTTTTTACCTCTTTAATACTTAGATGACTGAAGGATTGCACAAATTAAATGTCCATCAGTTTTTGTGGGCTATTTTAAACATACTTCACAATAATTATAGTATTTATTGCTCTTGTTTATTGCAGAGTTTTGTGGGTTCTTTTCTTCATATTTCCATTGATATTTTGTGGCTCTGCAATTCCACATTTCTGCTTGCTTCCATTCTTGCTAAGCTAGTTGAAGAAGATATGGGTGGTTGTTGACTTGGTGGTCAGCACCTTCTTGGAGATTTGTGACATGGCTTAACCTCCTTTCATGGGTCGGGTTAAATCTGGCATTTGTATTGGGCATTGACAGTTCGAGCTTTTGTTGCAACAAAAAATGATTCCAAAAATTGGTATCAGAGCCTTGGGTCATGGGTTCAAGTATCCCTTCAGTGGGTGCTAAAGGCTCATTCGATGTGAAGGGGAAGATTGTTCACTTGGTGGTCAACACCTTCTTGGAGATTTGTGACATGGCTTAACTGCCTCACATGGGATGGGTTAAATCTGTCATTTGTATCAGTAATTGATAGTTTGAGCTTTTTGTGCAATGAAAAATGATTCCAACAGTGGTGAAAAACTTTGAATTAAACCTGATAAGATGGATGAATTCAAATCCAAGCCAACAATCTAGTTTGTGGGCACTGAGAATGGTATTGATAAATTTATGGAGAATATGACAGGCTCCAATGAAAGACTGTCCAAGCAATTTGTTTCTTCATGGGATGATAGAAAAGTCACTATTGGTGGTATCTCTTTTGAGGGAAATGAGGAGGTCATAGCCTAGGTTATGGGTCTCTCAAAAAAAGGAAGGAAATGGAAGAAACAGAGTAGAATTTTGGACACCACAAGCCTCAACTAGTTCTTCTGTGGGGATGAGAAGCCTAATAAACTTCGTAGTGGTTTCAACCACGAAGAGCTATTGAAGGCTTGAGACCAGGTGTGTGGTGCAGGAGCACCTAAGCTTAGGAAAATTTCTAAGCGAGAATTCAAGCTACTGTCCATCGGTGTTGCTCGTCGGCAATTCCCGATGGTTCATGTTTATTGGCGATGCTTGTCAGTTTTTTTTCATCGGTGATGCTTGTTGGTAGTGTTCGTCGGCGATGCTTGTTGGTTCATGTTCGTCGGTGATGCTCGTCAATTTTTGTTCATCGACAATGCTTGTTGGTAGTGTTTGTCGGCAATGCTTGTTGGTGGTGTTTGTCGGTGATGCTCTTCGGTGATGTCAATCAATGTCTTTGTTTGTTGTCAAGATTAGAAACCGATGATGTTTCTATTATTCTAAAAAGTCAACACTGGTGCTCGGTAATGTCGGTTAACGACCCAAGAAATGCGGGAGGTGACGTTTGTGACCAGCTAGGTCACTTGCAATGACTCTCTATGTGTCATTTTTTCTTGAAAGGATCAGGGACACCTATTCTTGTTCTAGAAGGGTCATTTATTGCCCAGTTTGGCCACCTTTGTAGGGTGGTTGAAGTTGTCCACGAGTATCAGATATTTTGGGTGATATTTTGATGGATGTATATATAGCTGAAAAGCTTTTGTAATAGAATATAGATGGATAGAGATAGATTAGAGAAGGAGATAGACACAGATCATATCATCATGTAATAGTTTAGTTCTTGTGAATAAGAAAGAACATATTTAATGGATTTCAGGTATAGTGTGTGTTGTTGTGTCCCTCAGGTGAAAACTGCCAGTTTAGCTTGGGGAATGAACCTATCCTAATGGGTTCTATGACATGAAATAGTAGCTTTATGGTGTAATCCTAGACTAGGCCACTTGAGGTGAAGATCTTAGTGACTTCCTCAAGCTGGGGTGAAACAATACCCTATAAGGTCTGTGCAAGAGACCTTAGAGCATAGTCAAGCTAACTGTCAGTAACAATTAGAACTGATTTCTAACCAAATCTAGGAACTAATTGACCAAGGGTTGATTAGAGAGAGCATAAGTCCTTGTGTTGTTCCCACAGTCTTAGCCCCAAAGAAAGATGGTACTTGGAGGTTGTGTACTAATTCCAGGGCCATAAACAGGATAACTATCCGGTATAGGTTTCCAATACCTAGGATAGAAGATTTGATGGATTGTCTTGGTGGAGCTAGATATTACTCCAAGATAGATTTTAAGAGTGGATACCATCAGATAAGAATTAAAGGGGGAGATGAGTGGAAGACTGCTTTTAAGACTACTGAAGGATTGTATGAATGGCTACTTATACCTTTTGGGTTGTCAAACACCCCAAGCACATTTATGAGATTAATGAATGAAGTTTTGAAGGACTTCATTGGAAAATGAGTTGTAGTGTACTTAGATGACATCCTAGTGTTCATCAAGACAAAAGAGGATCATCTTAGACATTTGCAATTGGTAATGCAGAGATTGCATGAAGAAAAGTTGACAATCAACTTGGAAAAGAGTAAATTCATGAAGCAAGAGTTGGTATATCTCGGTTTTGTTATCTCAGAAGGTAACTTGAAGATGGATGTAAGAAAGGTGGAAGCAATATTGAATTGGCCTACACCAAAATCAGCTACGGAGGTAAAAAGCTTCCATGGTTTAGCACAATTTTACCAAAAATTTATCAAATAGTTCAGTGAGATTAGTGCACCTATTTTAGATACCATCAAAGGAGGTATGAAAGCCAAGTTCCAATGGAATGAATAGGTTGATGAAGGATTTGAGCATCTGAAGAAGAGAATAGAGAATCAACCAATTTTGACACTTCCTAGTTTTGACAAATTGTTTACTGTGGATTGTGACGCTAGTAATATTGTTGTCGGTACAGTATTGAGTCAAGAAGGAAAGCCAGTAGCTTTTCATAGTGAGAAACTCAGTGATGCGAAGAAGTATTCCTCATATGATTTGGAATTGTATGCATTAGTGAAAGCACTGAGGAAATGGAGACATTATCTACTTCCTAAAGAATTTGTTGTCTTTACCGATAATCAGGCTTTGAGTTTTCTAAGTTCACAAGATAAACTAAGTCACAAGCATATGAAATGGGTGGAATACATCCAAGCCTTTACCTTCACAATAAATCATAAGAAGGGAGTACAGAATACGATGGTAGATGAATTGAGTAGAAAGTTACTCATGGTGCAAGAAGTTTAGCTACGAAGCATCGACATTGAAAGTTTCAAAGATCTGTATCTAGCCGATGAAGATTTTGTAGCAGCATACAAGGTATTTCAAGAGTATCAAAATCATTTTCATAGTGAATATTCAGAGTATACTCTTCAAGAAGGTCTTCTATTTAAGGGAGGAAAACTTTGTGTACCAAGAGGTTCCATGAGAGAGAATATAGTACAGGAAAAGCATAATGGTTCCTTAAGTGGACATTTTGGGTTGAACAAAACTCTAGAATTGGTCAAGAGGTATTACTATTGGCCAAGAATGAATCGGGACATCCAAAAGTATGTAGAGACTTGTTTGGTTTGTCAGAAGGCAAAAGGGACTTCATCTAATGCATGATTGTATCAACCCCTTCCCATTCGAAATAGACCATGGGAATGCCTTAGTATGGATTTTGTTGTTGGGTCACCAAAGACCAAGCAAGGAATGGACAACATCGTTGTAATTGTTGACAGGTTCAACAAGATGGCTCATTTTGTACCATGCAAAACCACACATGATGCTTGTTAGATAGCCAATCTATTCTTTAGAGAAGTAGTCTGGATACATGGATTACCTTTGAGTATTGTGTCGGATAGGGACTCCAAGTTTATGAGTCATTTTTGGAAAACTTTATGGCAGAAGCTTGGCACAAATCTTTCTTTTAGCTTAGCCTACCATCCACAAACCGATGGTCAGAATGAAGTGATGAACCGAAACTTAGGTAATCTTTTGAGATTCCTTACCAAGGAGTATGGACAATCATGGGATCAGTTACTTGCTCAAGTAGAATTTGCCTACAATGATACAGTCAATAGGTCCACTGGAAAGAGCCCTTTTGAAATTGTGTATGGGATTCATCCCAGGGGTATCTATGAATTAAGGGATCTTGGTGGCAATACAGAGAGGATTGGGTATGTTGAAGATTTTTCTCAATCCATGACGGAGGTCCATGACTCAGTTAAAGAAGCATTGATAGAGAGTACCACTCATATCAAGCAGAAGGTAGATGCAAGGAAAAGAGATGTTCAATTTCAGGTTGGAGATTTAGTCATGGTGCACCTCAACAAGGAAAGGTTGCAGAAAGGAGTTCCAAGTAAATTTCAGATGAGGAAGATAGGCCCTTGTACAATATTGGCAAAATATGGGTCTAATGCTTATAAAGTTGATCTTCCTACCGACATAGGATTATCTCCTATTTTCAATGTGGCAGATTTGGTATCCTATAAAGGTCCAATTCCTGAAGGAGATTATGATCTCATAGGAGATACTGAGGATCTCAAAGCGCTTAAACTTCCTATTATACCCCAATTGAAGGCAGACACAATTCTAAATTCAAGAGTTGCCAAGCAGACTAGACAACAGACCTATATGGAACATATGGTCAAATGGAAAGGCAGAGCTGATTTAGAGGCTACATGGGTACAGGAAACTGATTTTAAGAAGTTAGGCATCAATCTTGACTTTCTCCAATAACTTGGAAGTTGATTTCTTTTTGTTTGGGGAGTATGGTGTAGGAGCACCTAAGCTTAGGAACATTTCTAAGCAAGAAGTCAAGCTACTGTCCGTCGGTGTTGCTCATCGGCAATGCCTGATGGTTCATGTTCATCGATGATGCTCATCAATTTTTGTTCATTGGCGATGCTTGTTGGTAGTGTTCATCAGCGATGCTTTTTAGTTCGTGTTCATCGGCGATGCTTGTCAGTTTTTGTTCGTCAGTGATGCTTGTTGGTAGTGTTCGTCGGCAATGCTTTTTGGTGGTGTTCGTCAGCGATGCTCATCAGTGATGTCAGACGGTGTCTTTGTTTGTTGTCAGGGTTGGAAACTAATGATGTTTCTGTTGTTCTGAAAATTCAACACTGGTGCTTAGTAATGTTGGTTAATGACCTAGGAAATGTGGGAGGTGACATTTGTGACCAGCTGGGTCACTTGCAATGACTCTCTACGTGTCATTTTTTCTTGAAAGGATCAGGGACACCTATTCATGTTCTGGAAGGGTCATTTATTGCCCAGTTTGGCCACCTTTGCATGGTGGTTGAAGTTGTCCATGAGTATCAGATATTTTGGGTGATATTTTGATGGATGTATGTATAGTTGAAAAGCTTTTGTAATAGAATATAGATGGATAGAGATAGATTAGAGAAGGAGATAGACATAGATCATATCATCATGTAATAGTTTAGTTCTTGTGAATAAGAAAGAACATATTTAATGGATTCCAAGTGTAGTGTGTGTTGTTGTGTCCCTCAGGTGAAAACTGACGGTTTAGCTTCGGGAATGAACCTATCCTAATGGGTTCTATGACATGAAATAGTAGCTTTACGGTGTAAGCCTGGTCTAGGGCACTTGAGGTGAAGATCTTAATGACTTCCTCAAGCTGGGGTGAAACAATACCCTATAAGGTCTATGCAAGAGACCTTAGAGCACAGTCAAGCTGACTGTCGGTAACAACTAGACGTGGGAATTTTACATCAGTGTGCTATGCAATCATGAAATATTTTACCCTTGAGGGTCATTATAGGATTTATTATTACTATCATCATCTATTTCTCAATTATCTTAGGAATAGGGACTTTATTTCCATTCTGTTCCTCCTACTTCATTCTATGGATGCCAATGTTAATGATGTTGTTGAAACCAAAAAATAGGGTAAGAAGTATACCATTCTGCATCAAGGTCTAATCTAATGTTTGTATAAGTTTCACTTGGCTCTCTTCCCTGTGTGAACTATCTCTTTCCAAAATGATCTTGATTCCCAATCTTCCCCAACTTCTAGCGTCATTCCTAACCTTGGGTGCCCTAAAAAATTATAGCTTAAGAACCATGGCCTTAATCTTGAGGCTATCCCTTCCTATGCTACCCCTCATCCTGAGACTATCAAGGGAAAGAAACATGCTAGTCCCCCTGGAGGAACCCAAACCCACTGAACATAAAAAATCCAAGTTCAACATCCAACAAATTGACTCAGATGTTGAAATCACTGATGAGGCCAAAAATCCTCGCCATTCTATTAGGATTAAAATTAAACCTACTAAAAGGGAAAAAAACCCTTAAGGATTCGTCCACTTCTACTAATATTGAGGACACAAAGAGTGGAAAGGGAGAAGAAGATACCCTGGAGAACTGCCCCTTCACCCATTGCCAACAATTATACCCATGTCACTGAGAGCCCTAATACATTTTTCAACCCTATCCTTGAATCCAAAACTCATGATAATTTGTCTACCCCTACCCTAAGGATTGATAAAAATGTTGTTGTAGAAGAATCCAATAGCATCAACGAGGAAACTGGCAGCAAGCTGATTGACATGGAAAGGAAGCTAGATGGTCTGAATGGAAAAATACAGGAGATTGTTAGCAATTATAAGGCCATGGACAAGAGGATCCAGGAAATTTCTCACTTCACGCTAAAGGTCATGCACATTTATTTATACATAACATCAACCTTAGAAATATTGTCAAGGTCAACCAAACACTCACCACCTAATTACAAAATTATAACCATACTTAATACAATATTACATGCGGGCAAAGAAATATCGGCCAAGACATAGCATGGAGCAAAATATTTTGCCTTGAACACGATAACTCCAAATAATACACCTCAAACATCTGCAACACGCTACAAGCATCCAGTTGGCCAAGAACATGAAGAATACAAATATACCAATGAAAAACATCAATTGTGAGCACAACGATCAATATGGACCAACAACACAAAGGGCACATGATCCAGAAACATCCACAAGCATCATGAATTACCATAAAAATATACACATCAACAAAAATCATGGGAATAATCAACATTGTCATATGAAACATCATGAACACTAACTGCAATGATTGTCATCCTTGAAAAACTACTTGTGGAGCTCCAAACCATGAACCACTTGAATTGAGGACATACATCAACATCCCAAATATCATATATATGTGATATGGTACACTTGACATGTGGAATTTTCTTGATGGAAGGTACCAGCCATGGACTCCACTGGGCTCCACAAGTTTGAGTGTGCCTATAACACCCTCAATAATGGTTAAATTGGAGTTAATGATATGACCAATCATGTTCTTAAACCTAATTTATTTTCCTACTCTTAGGAAAAAATTTATATGTCCCTTATGCCTACCCAATGGTTACCATGTGGTAATGTCTAGATACCCTTGTGTTATGTGATGAGTCATGTGACTAATGTTGTGCATTCTAATTGTCCATAATAGTCGCTAGCAAGCACATGAGTAAAGGTGTGTGTGTGTGTGTGTGTGTGTGTGTGTGTTAGAATAACTGAGAGGGGGGTGAATCAGTGGCCTAAAAAATATTCCAATAAATCAGCCCAAAAACTTAGTACCACAATATTAAGCCTCTAGTTATCTTCAGTCCTACAATATTTATGCCTTCAAATATACTTCTCAAATAACTAGTGCCCGGAGTTCATTGTTTAAACCTTATTCTTATGTTTACCGAATAGCGGTCTTTCATTTACCAAAAAATAGTAAATTGCTTAGTGTATACCGATCAATCCAGATTAGTTATGTGTAATCCAAAACACTCAAGTAATGACTCATAAACACATTGACACATGGATTGTTAACATGGAAACCTTGTTAAGGGAAAAATCACTTGGGACCAGTAACCCAAAGTTTTCACTCTTCTAAAGTAAGCTCGGTGAAGAGCCAACCCTGTTAAAGGTTACAAACACATTGTTAGGTGTGACCTTGTTAGAGGATTTAAATAGAATAGTTTGTCACTTGATATCGGGCATCTCTATGCTACCTTTTATGACCAAACCCAGTGTAGTTTGTCAAATGATTTTTGGCATCTAATGTTATCTTCATGATCAAACTTTTTGATAATCCTTGGGATGTATCTCAATATAGAAAGGATTGTTAAGTCCTTGGTTAAGAGACTTTCTGAATCAATGGTTAAACTGAAATAGTAAATGATCTGTTCACACATACAACTTAGACTTGCAGATTTCAGATCTATTGTAAGCTCATTTTACCTTTCTGGTCAATATCCTCTTTTCAATACTTTTGTTCCACTTCTTTCTGCTCAGTGATGTTGTTCTTCTCTATTTCTCAGTGTCCACATAAATATTTAGCTCTTTCCTTAGCTTGATTGATCAGGACTGTATGAATTTTTTCTTCATCAATTTCTCTTCAACATCCTTCTTTTTCATTCACTCCCCTTAATTCATAATGAATTAAGTTGTCTCTTTATAGACATGATATCATTGTTTCTCACTTCTTTATTTCCTTGTTCTTGGCATGATCCACAATCTTAGGCAATCTTGATTTAAAGCTTAACTCCTATTTTATCTCATAGAAATCTTCTTGCCAACTGGATAAAATAGCTTTAAATATTTTACTTATCTCTAGCTTTAACTTGTCAAATAAAACAATGTTAACAACCAGTTAAGTCTATCTTTAGCTCTGCCAGCTAAGTATTTTGTCATTTCTGAACTCCAGTTAACTTCAGTGTTTTAACTCTTTGATAGGTTCAGTCAACACTTTAGTTCTCCTTGGGCTTCTCTGTCAGTGTTTTCTGACCATCAGGGTTCTCTGTCCTTCGGGCTTGTTTGTCCTCTGGTTAACACTGTAATTCTAGTCGTCGGTAATGCTTTTGACTCTACTCTTCGGTAATGCTTGTCAATTTTCTTGCTCGGTCATCACTATTACTTTGCTCTTGGTTTTCTCTGTCCTTCAAGTTCCACTATCCATCGGTGTTTGAAGTCACTTAGTGAATGTTGGTCTTTTAAGCATTACTAAAAGCATAATATTTATCTCTCTGATTATTTGAAGTCTTTGACACTTTGAATATAACTGATCAGATTATATCAAGTTGACATCAATGAAAATACAATCCATTAACTGATTTAATGTCTTGCATTATCTTTCTTCATTTTGGTGATCAACTTAACATCTTCAAGCATTCAATCAGTTACATGTCATCAATCTCTCCCTTTGGCATTGATGGAAACATACTACATTATCACACTATATTATTATTAATATAATATTAAATATAAAAGTTTAAGTTCATCAATATCTCATATTATAACTATTACAAATGTCTGGCTCTCGGTAAGCTCATATAGCTTAGATTTGTTTCTTGCAGAGTGTGTTCTTCAATCTTTAATCCCTTTACTGGATAGATGTAGCAGCTTCTATCTTTGTTTCTGATACGTGCTTTGCCTTGTCTGTTCCTCTCCTTGATCATCTCTTTTTCCTTTGACAGTAATCTATCCCTTGTTACATCTCTCCCTTAGATGGATATTTCATATGTAATCAATCTCTCCTTTTGATTAACTCTCCATTGAATTCTTAGGAACTTCTCTCCATGGATAATGATATAATCTCTTTTGATTAATGAGATAATCTCTCCCTTATGATAATGAGAATCTCTCCCTTATGATAATGAGAATCATCTCTCCCTTTGACAACAATGTCAAACAATTCTTCTATATCATCTTCCATCCTTTTTATAATATACTCCTTGAATTTCCCTTCTGGTTGTTCAATGTATACCTCTTCTTCCAGTATTCCATTTAGGAATGCAATTTTGACATCCATCTGGTATACCTTGAGTACTTTGAATGCAACATAAGTAAGAAGAATTATAACTCCTTCTAGTCTAGCAACGGGTGCAAAGGTTTCACCATAATCAATACCTTCTTCTTATGCATACCTGTTGCATACTAATCTTGCTTTATTCCTTGTGACTTCTCCATTCTCATTCAGCTTGTTTCTGAATATCCATTTGGTACCAATGACATTCTTGTCATCTGTTCTTGGTACTAGTGTCCATGTACTATTATTATCTATCTATTCTATTTCTTCATTTATAGCACTGACCCATTCTTCATTTTCAAGTGTAGTATTAACATATTTAGGCTCAAAATCACAAAGTAAACATCTAGTGTTTAGTGAATTACTTCTTGTTCTCATTCTATCCTTCTTGTCTCCTATGATATGATTTTGTGGATGATGTCTTCTGACATACTTGTAAAGTTTTGGTTCAACAATTTTTCCATCATTCTGATAATCATCTTGACCTTCATTCTGATATTTATCGCTCGGTACATCCTCTTGAGTATTTTCCTAATTTTTGGTAATTGCAGCCTGATGCTCGGTTACAATGTTATATTTCTCAGGAGTGATACACTATTGCTCAGGTAGAGTGTCAAGTTCTTTAGTGTAAACAAACCTGTTGTATTCTTTTGTCTCCTTTTTGCTTTCCTTATCATTCTTTTCTGCAAATTCATCTATTCTTACATTTGCACTTTCAATGATCTTGTTAGATGACTTATTAAGACATTTATAAGCCTTTCTTTTGGTGGAATACCCTAGAAAGATACCTTCATCACTTTTGGAGTCAAGCTTTCCATTTCTATCATCTTTCAAAATATAACATTGACTACCAAAGATTCTGAAGTAACTTACATTGGGTGTTTAACCATACCAAAGCTCATAGGGTGTCTTCTTTGTATCCTTCAATTGTACTATGTTTAATGTGTAGACGATAGTACTAACAGCTTCCCTCTAGAAATTTTGAGTGATACTTTTCTCAATCATAAATGTTCTTGCACAGTCAACAATTGATCTATTTCTCCTCTCAACAATTCCATTTTGTTGTGGTGTTCTTAGTGCAGAAACCTGTCTTTTAATTCCATGCTCAATATAGAAATTAGTGAATTCATCTAAAATAAATTCACCTCCTCTATCTAACCTTAATCATTTCAATGTCTTATCACTTTTTTTTTCTACCATAGCCTTATACCATTTAAACATCTTGAATGCTTTTGATTTGTCTTTTAAGAACATAACTGTCATCATTCTAGAATAATCATCTACAAAGAGAATGAAATACCTATCTCCATAGTAACTCTTTGTCCTCATTAGTCCACATAGATCAGTATGGACTAATTCTAGAATGACATTAGATGTATGGGATTTACTCTTGAAACTAGACTTTGTCATCTTACCTTTTTGACAATTCTTGCACATGATATGCTCGGGCTTTGTCATGCTCGGTAAGCCTTTGACTTTTCTTTTATTGCTTATCTTTATCATGTTGTCAAAATTCACATGACACAATCTCTTATGCCACAACCATATGTATTCATTTCTATCCATCAAAAAAGTGGTGTTAATGTCATCAAGATAGAAAAGGTTACCTTTTGTCTGTTCACCAGTTCCGATCAACCTTCCTGATTCATTGAAGATCTTTGCCTTCTTATTCTCAAATGCTACTCGTTGACCTGTATTGTTCAGTTGTGATCCTCTCCAATAAGTATCTATAAAGGAACTCAAAGTAAAATCATCATCTTTAGGATACCATAGACCAAAATCAACTGTCCCTTTCAAATATCTAAAAATTCTTTTCATAGATACAGCATGAGACTCCTTAGGATCAACTTGAAATATAGCAACAATACAAACAACATTCATGATATCAGGTCTGGTTTGAGTCAAATAGAGAAATCCACCAACAATATATCTTTATCTAGTCTAATTTTCCTTAGGCGAGTCATCATTTTTGGTCAACTTACATCTGGTCACCATATGAGTACAAACTGGCTTTGAATCTTCCATTCCAAACTTCTTCAACAACTCTTTTATATACTTTGACTGAGATATAAAAATTCCATTTTCTGACTATGTGATTTGGAAACCTAAAATTAATTTCATCTCTCCAATCATACACATTTAAAATCCATTTTTTCAATTTACTATCAAACTCTTTTCTCAATCTGTCATTCTCTCCAAAAATAATATCATCAACAAAGACTTCAATAATCAAAATATTATCATAATCAATCTTGAAGTACAAATTATTATGAGTAGTACCTTTGTTAAATTGAAACTTCAACATATACTTATACAAACTTTCATACCACGCTCTTGGGGTTTGTTTCAGTCCATACAAAGCTTTCTTTAATCAACAAACCATATCATCTTGATCAGACAATTGAAATCCTTATGGTTTCTCAATGTACACGTATTCTTCTTCCAATTCACCATTCAGGAATGAAGACTTGACATCCATTTGATAGAATTTTCAAATCCTTGTAAGAAACAAACACAAGAAATAATCCTATGACTTAAATTCTTTCCATAGGGGAAAAGGTCTCCTTAAAATCAATTCCTTCTATCTGTGAATATCATTTTCAAAAGAGTCTTTCTTTTTTCCTAATAACTTCATCTTCCTCATTCAATTTATTCTAGAAGACCCATTTAGTTTCAATTACAATTTTTCCCTTAGGTCTGGGAACAAGAATCCATGTATTTTTCTTTTTAATTGCATCAATTCTTCTTTCATTTCTCTTACCTAATGTTCATCTTTTCATGCTTCATTCATATCCTTAGGTTCAATCTTTGAAATCAAACAATACTCGACTTAATCTTCAAAAATTCTACTTCTAATTTAAACTCCTTTATTTCAATCTCCTATTATCTGATTTTTAGAAGGATTCAACCTTACATACCTGGGAGTCTTAGGTTTTTTCTTGAATTTCAGACTCTTGTGTTCTTTCTTTAGCACTAGTTTGTTCTCCTGGATTCTCTGGAATGATCTGAGTTTGATTTTAGGTTTGAGGTTTCTTTCCTTGGTTTGTACTACCATTCTTATCATCTGAGTCATATCCACAGGATCTACATTGTCTCTTATTATTTTCATCAACCTTTTACATTTTCACTTTCAACTATCTTCCTCAATCTATTATTATAACATATATAGGCCTTTCTTTTGGGAGAATAACTAAGAAATATTCCTTCGTCACATCTAGTATCAAACATTCCTAAATCTTAATCCCTCTTGATGTAACACTTACTTCAAAAAATTCTAAAATATTTAATGGTAGGACCATGATGACACCATAATTCATAAAGAGTATTACTAGTATCACCTTTGATATATACTCGGTTAAGAGTGTAAACAATAGTACTCATAGCTTCTATGCAATAGACATGCAAAACATTTCCTTCCAACATCATTGTCCTGGCAGTATCTAGAATGGTTTTGTTCTTCATTTCCACTACTCCATTTTATTGATGGGTACGTAGAGAAGACATGTGTCTTTTTATCTCAGATACTTCAACTTCAAAACTAACTATGTCTCAATCATAGCCTTAAAAATCTTGAATTTTCCTAGATCCTTAGACTTTTCCATCAAGAAAATAACCCACGTCATCCTAGAATAGTCATCAATCAGCAACATGAAATATATATCTCCTTGTAAACTTCTAACTCTAGAATGACCACACAAATCAATATGCACAAGATCTAACACTCCACTTGAACAATGACTGCTACTCCTGAAAGTAACTCTAGTTTGTTTTCCCAACTAACATTCCTTGCACATAGTGTTAGCAGGGTTCATTAACCTAGGAAGGTCTCTCACAGCTTGAGTAGAACTTATATTGACAACATTATCAAAATTCATATGACACATCCTCTTATTCCAAAACCAAGTTTCATCCATCTGAGCAATCAAACATATTTTCTCAACACTATTTAAATGAAAGACATCACCTTCAGTTTTTGTACCTGATGTAATTTCAATTGCATAACTTCCCAAGATTCTACACTTCCCATTCTTGAATTGATGATCATATCCCTTGTCAACCAACTATCCAACATTCAAAATATTATGCTTTAAACCTTTTACATACAAGACATCATTAGTATTATTCTTACCATCAAGACAAATGGATCCTCTTCCATGGATTATACATGTTGTGTTATCACCAAACACCACAACATCACCTTTGTACTTTTCCAAACTCACAAACTTACTCTCATCACCTGTCATATGATGTGAGAATCTATTGTCAATCACCCATTCATCTTTCTCTTCAATTTGTGTGGCCAAATCTCTTTCCTCATTTATGCACCTAGTAGAGTTAGTAGGAATTGGATCATCTTCCTTGATAGCAATAAATACCCATTCATTTTAACTTGAACCACCTTTATCAAATTCATCATTTGTCACACCTTCACCAGGAATATAAAAGCATCTCTTCTGAAATATAGATTTCTTAGGTTTAGCCTTGGGAACTCTTTTCATACATATTGAAGCAATATGACCAATCTTATTGCAAGAAAAACATTTAAGATGCAATTTTCCTTCATACTTACCAGCACCTTTGGGAAATCTTTTGCAATAAGGGCTTCAAGTTCCTCAAGATATCACTCTTCATCTTCAATCTTATTTATCTCCTTCTCATATCTAGATATCCTTCTTGAATAACTTTATCTTGGATCACATCTCTTCTTATATTTTCCAGAAACAATAGCCTTGAATGCAGATTCTACCTTAGGTAAAGAATCACCAAACTCACTCATCTCAAAAGTTGTAATCTTACCAATCAACATGTCTCTGGTTACATTTTTCATAGTTATGATCTCCTCAATAGAAACAACTTTATGTTTTTAGGATGCAGGAAAGGATCTAAGAAATTTAGCAACAATCTCTGATTCTTCCAACTATCCATCGACACATCTTATATTGCACACAAGTTCATTCACCTTTTGCAAGTAAGAAGTAATATTCTCATCTTTTGTAATGTCCCCTTTTAAGCGGGTTATGACATGGCTTGTTGTGTTCGTGTTTCCTCATGGTCCCGAGGGGTAACTAGGACTTTAGAGGGATCTTGAGATTATTTGGCATGGTCAAATTCAGTTTCAGGCCAAATGGAGCTCATTTGATGTAGTTATGAAGGACCTTACTATTTTTAGTGATTCAATAGGGGTGAAGTAATTTAACATTTTCAATGATGGGTTGTAGAGCATTTCTTCAAGCTCTTTCCAACGAGCTATCATACATGGGGTTTTGAGTTTGATTGATATGCTATTTTAATGCCTAAAGTTGATATATTATTTATAAAGTGGCTTCTAATTTAAAAGGAACTATAAAGTTTATTATTAAAATCACTTTACTAAGTTGATTTTATTTTAAAGTGGTTTCCCTGGGCATATATGTGCATATGATTAGTCATGGGCCTCTTTAATAATAAAATAATGCAAAAAAGGTTTATCCCACATTGTGTATACTTGGAGATCAACCTGGGAGAAAGATAACAAAAAAGTTGTAGAGTTAAATGTTGGGCATGTTGTGTTTGTGAGAATAAATACAGATTTGGAGCTTGGAGCTTGGGTTGTGAGGACGTCTAACCTCATTTATAACATCTTCTTCACTGATGAAACTATTTATTCAGGAAGATATAGTGGTTAACTATGATATTGAAAGCCAACATTATGAGATTTGATGGTTCAAGAATAATCAGTCTCAGGGAAGTTTGAGTTGCATATACCTCAGAAGTGTGAGAGGGAAGAGAGATTCATTGCTAGAGATTTTCATGACTGTGTTGTGTGTTTTCAAGGAGGTCGGTGATTACATTTGTGATTTTATTCTTTGATATCTTGGTCACCATTATACCATGTTGTGTGTAGGGTTGTAAGGAGTTATTTTCAGCATTTTAGAGGTCATATATCCTCTGGAGCTATGGATGTTTATCTTTCCCACACTAAGTTTACTTTTAATAGGAGTCATACTCGTACTAGCTGGTAATACTAAAAACTCAATGTACATGTCTGAATCATCATAGAGGTGTTTATTTGGTAGTCACTCATGTTGGGACAATCGTTTGGAAAGTTTAGGGTCTGCACCAACTATTTGAAGAAACAACCAACTTGGTATACAAGATTTATGTTGTATTCAGAACTATGGTATTGAAAAGTGGTAGTATTATTTTTTATTAATAGATAAATTAGTAGATGCAAGATAGTTTTCTATCTATGAATGTTACATAAATTTATATTTTCAATCCATGCACGTTAAAACACAATTAATTTGTAGAATAACCCACCATTAGCACGGTAGCAAAGAGACAAAAAAAATATTCAAAAATTTCAACATTCTGGGTTGCAGTCCAACTATTTGAGGAAATTGCAAGAGGTGTTTAGTTTCAAATTTTCTAAAACAAGGAAACCCATTATAGTGGTATTGGAGCTAAGTTTCCTATCATCCTATTGGGTTCAGAATGAGAATATTGTGATATGTCAGGAAACAAACCTCCACTACTAATTCATATGTATAATACAAGGAGAAGCAAGGCATTGTTAGATACAGATCCAGAATAAAATGGTGAAAAATTCAATGGAAACATAGGAGATAGGAATTCTATAGATCCTAGTGAAGAGATATTTTTATAATTACTAGACACTTTGGCATAATGAAAATGTTTATCCAAACAGAGCCAGTGGATGGAGATTATGATGCAGATGATGGCAAGGAAAATGGGAATGAATTTAAACATCAATAGGAATAATAGAGAAAATAATGGTGGAAATGGAGGAGGATAGGTTGATGATAATTTTGTTCATGTAGGAAGGTCAGTGAGGATAGTGATTTTAAGGTCACTCATGCCCACTTTTCCACCTAGATTTCTGGTCCAACCATAAAATGAGCCACAAATTACAAATCTTTAGGCACAATTTTGGAGAGATTGGGAAGATGGAGGAGATAAATTCCAAGAATCCATTTCTTTCAGAGAGTATATGGATGTTAGGCTAAAGCATTTTCCATGCACAAGTGGTAGGGTATAGCATAGTGATTTACTAGAATAAAGTAAGCAAGCTCATGTTATCATACTTTGATGGATCCAAAAAAAACACTGCTAGAGCATGGGTACAAAAGGTGGATACCTATTTTCACTTGAACCCAATGCTAGAAGAGGAAATGATTAAATTTTCAGCATTTCATTTGGATGGTGTAGCACACGAGTGGTGGCATCATGACATGGTCAATATGGGTCATGATCAGACTACTTCATAAGTGGAGTTCATAGAGAGTTTGATTGATCATTTTGACAAAAAGGATCCATAACTACATTTCAAGGAGTTATATCAACTTAAGAAGTGGGGTTTAGTTGATACATTTGTATCAAAGTTTCAGAGGCTTTCAGTTTTGGTTATAGATATTTTATAGAGGAGATTATTAGTGTTGTTCATATATGGGCTTGCAGAACCTCTAAAGGGATTGATTAAGGGCCTCAATCCCACCACATTATAGGAACCCTGCAAGAAGGCTAGAGACATGGAACCTTCATCATCAAAATACAAGTTTCATTCAAATGGATTTTCATCTAAAAAGGAAAAGGATAAGAAACAATTTCAGAAAGACTCTCAACCTAAGAATGAAAGGAAAAGATTGGAAAATGTTCAATTGAATGAATTGAGGATAAGGAATGAAAACATGTGTAATGCAGTTAGTTTCCATCAATGAAAACATCTAAAGATTTCAGAGCAGTGTCTCTTGCCAATAATCTCCCACGTTGGCATTAATGGCAACACTTAGTGAAAAAAATGACAAGTGTCAAAATCAGTGCCAAGACACTAAATCCTCCAAAAAATCAAAATCTTATATGGTCTGCCTAAGCTGAATATTCATTTTTCACTGTACATATATCGCCCTTTGATATCAATGGAAAAGGTAGGGATCCAAAACCAAATTTTCTACCAAAAATTCCTATATAAGTCGCATATATACAAGTAGACCTTTCAAACTCACATAAGCTTTAATATGTATAAAAATATGTTCTTTAAGATGATCAAATCCTTATCCCAACTCTATTTGAGACTCTCCATAATGTGAATCTGTCCATATAATGCATAAGAAAGCATTTCTGTTGATTGAAGATCAGATGCATCTTGTGTACTGAATGTTGCCTCTACCTCCTTCAAAGCACTGAACAAAGTACCCATCTTAGGAGAAATTAAGATTCTAATCTCACCAATGCTTACAATAACTCTATCTTTCTTAGTGATCAATCTCTTTATCTTATCAATCAAAGAAACAACTTTTCCTTCATGACTATATATGGAAGTTGTTAGAGGATCAAAGGACTGTGATAATTCGAATAACATCTTCTCATTTTCCTTAATCAGCTTCTCTAAGTCCTCAACATACTTAGGATATTATACACATGCTTTATAAACCTTTCCTCCTTTTGATAATCCACCTTTAATGCTTTTCATTCCAACTCCTAAAATAATTCTATCATTAGCATTCAAAGCATTCAACTAACTGAATCTTTTATGATCAAACTCATCCTTGACCTTAATCATTACAAATTTTTCAAGGGATTCAGAATATGTACTTAACGAGTTGATTGTTAGGAATAAGGTGTCGCAAACTTGGATAATTCCTATTCTTATTATTTGTTTTGTAAAATGTATTTCTTGCAAATAATGTTGATGTGTCGGCATCTTGAATTGTGTGTAAGGAGATCATGGCTAAAACGGTTATGACGGATTCCTATGACATGTAAGAGCTATGTTAGGAAGATTCAATGACAGGTGAAGACATGTGGCAACTGATAAATGTGAGTACTGTACACTCTTCCCAAATCGTGGGGTTCGGGGCATCGCCCTGAAAAAAATTTTGGGTTTCCTATTTTCTCGGAGAATGGTAAAAACCCTAATACGGTTATCGTTAGGAGTAGCCCTAAAAAGTGAAGCGCATGATATAAGAATTTTTTAGGGTTGCGAAGAGCAGCGATGCGAGTGTATTGTTGGAACGGTTTATGCTGCCGTGATTTGTCTTCAAGGGTTTTGAAATCTTCTGAAAGAACTTGCATTGCAAGTGTATTGTAACTGTAATAGTTTTTGATCAATACATTGTGCAGGTTTTGGAGTGCTGGGGTTTTTTACCGAAAGGTTTTCCCCAGGGTATATCATTGTGTCATTCTCTGTTTTTTGTATGCATGGTATGTGGTTCCAATATCTTTGTTAAAGTAGTTAACGAATCTGTTCAGTTGTAAGGATTTAAAAGAATTTGCACAATACTTTCCTATAGAGATTAGCGTAGGAAGCTGTTTCCGCACCTGAGTTTCCTTACATTGATAAGGCCCTTCAGTTGGTTAGATGATGTGTCAATTGGATCATTCACATAGGTAGTCATAATATTCTCCAGCACATCAGATATAAAGCTCAAAAGTGCATTATCCCCGATATGAGTTTTCAGTAATTTCTCCATTGCCTTTGTTTGAGCAATTGATGCAAGCTTCATCTTCTGAATAGGAGACATTGTTTCCAAATTAATTTGACCTTGTATTATTTCCAAATCATCCATATCTACACTATCTTCCTCTAGAAATAATTTAACTACCTCAATAGTGTCTCTTGCTTTTGTCTTCATCTATGTCTGCATCATCTCAACCTTCTCATCATCTTTCTTTTTACCTTTAGTATCTCCCATAGGAGAAAAAGATATACTAATTGGAACAACAAAGATGTAAACATCATGAATACTATTTTTAATAGGAATGTTTCTATTAATTGGTTCACTATCACGAGCAATGGTGTCTTGAACATTATGATCATCATCCTTGTCAAAAACTTCAAACTGATTGTTCAACAAGATCCTCTTCAGGACCTTCTCCTCATCTTTACCAAACTTGTCAAAATATTTCAAGAGTAGCGCCAGATTACCATGCATAGTTAAATTCTTTGTAACATTATTTACTGGTGTACTAGGCATATCAAATTTGAGTTTCATTTTCTTACTACGTTGCTCTTCATTAGATGACTCTGTCTTTGAAACTTTTGCTGCCTTGGCTCCTTTGGATTTCAATTCCTTAACTACAATACCAAACTTTATGTCTTCATCGTCATCTATTGATGCCTGATATTTCCGTGTGCTCTTTTCCTTTACCCTTTTTCATCTTTACCAGATGATTTTTCTAGTGATTGTTATTTTGGACTCACTTTCTTTGGTGTACTAACTAGCTTTGGTCATTGGCAGGCGGTGCAGAGCTTCTTGTCTTCCTAGGATTTGATGAATAAGTAATGGGAGTGGCTACCTCTGCATCAATTGGTTCTTCTACCTACTTTTCTTTTGCCTCTATCTACCACCTCCTTGCCTTTCTCAATTTCTACACTGGTATCCCAAAACTTTCAGCAAGATGTTCTACTTCCTTTCTCACTTTCCTCTCTCTGCTAGGTATGTTCACCTCTAAGTGTACCTTTAGGGTCTTTTCCTTGTATGTACCAAAACTCTCCTCACTTGAATCAATAGGTATATTCAACATATCTTGAACATAAGCTTCAAGAATGATACTATCCACTTCATACCCCATGGGAATGATCCAAGATGTCCTAGGTTCAATTGCGTCCATTAATAAATCATCTATCTCTACCATAAATCATATGGTATCTTCATACTTCTCTACAATATATTTTGGAATTCTTTCTCTCTACTGCATTTTCTCTTGGAAATCCTCGAATAAACCTCATAAGGTGCTTTTTCTTGATTTACTATCAAGCATGTAAAGATAGTATCTTATTTAAACTGCAATAGGTTTGTCTTTAGGCCACTAAATCCTTCCTATACCAGGTACCTCTTCCATGAAGTAGAAAAATAGACATAAGATCAAGGAACCATATTTGAATATTTGTTTCATGTCCTTGTTGATCTTAGCAAGATTCTAAAACAATTGAACTCTTAATACCTCACACCATTCATAATCACCATCTTCCATCACTGTCCTATAGGTTGAGTATATAGCAGTGGTATATACTAAATTATCTTTGTTGGAATTTGATATATCTTGTAACCAATCACCATAGCTATGAATTTCACATCTGGTTGAATAATTTTATTTATAGCCATATCCCTCATATCCCACTGGGATTCGGTAACTTTAGTAACAATATCATTCTTGATAGATTTTAGTACAGGGACCTCACCGGATGCATTAAAACTTGTAACTATCCTAAGAAACTCCTTTTTGATGTTTTAGGGTTTGTCAAGCCACATGAATCTAGCATGTATTCTTCTCAACACATATCTAATCGATTCACTTTCATCAAAAATAGGAAATTTCATGACTTGAGCTAGTTTATTCTCCTTGAGGACCTTCTACTCATCCTTCAACTTAGAATTTTTAGATAATTCAAATGAATAAATCTAGTGAATCTGATGGCCACCTAACTCTTCCAGATTGCAGTGAATATAAGCCCTATTATCTTCTACGTGTACTACACCATATGGAACATACAAGAATTCCCCTTCTGCATCATCCTCTATTGATTTGTAAGGGTGCTTCTTAAATATGGGCCTAGGGCATTCGATTATGTCCACTATCTGAGGTCTCTACATAATCACAAGTGCAAGATTTAAAATAACGCAATGAAATACCTCTCTTCTGTTTAATAGGGGTTTGAATGGAAAATCACTTCCAATGCCTTAGATCTCATAAAGACCACCTTTGAGATCTCTCCAAATGATTGTTCCCAGTCGCAAAGTGAAGAATGGAACAATGAAATACCTTTTTGACCATTCACACATCTAAATTTTGGATGTAATAAATGTTTCATGCCCTAGCTTGTTCAATTTTTTAGACTGAGATGGAAAAATATTCCTATGAACCTTCAATAATTGTATAGATTCCTTCTTAGTTGCTTCAATCATGTTTATAACACCTTGATACATCTAAATAAAACATTTGCATTTAGTTATCAAGCCACATCAGGGGATTTTATAGATCTTTTATGAAAGCTCCCCCTAGGCCATGGGCCTTAATTCAATTTGCTGAAGAATTCTCCACTCCAGATTTAGCTGCAGACTCAGGGTTTGTATTGCTATCTCATTTCCTTGCCCATGTATTTATTATCTATTTCCTAAACACATGGACTTGTTAAGGTCTACTCTGTTAAGAGCTTTAGCAACACTATTTAGTGTGCATTCATTTAATAGATTTACAAAAGGATTGTTAGATCCACCTTTGTAAAGGATTTCTTCTATCTGCTACAATTGTTAGAATGTAGTAAAAAATACTTATTGACCTGAGTATATGCAATCCTGAATCGCTGAGTACAAATCCTTTAAAGTTTACAATATGATGTATCACTTATAGTGATTGATTAATACCTCTGTTCTGCTCGGTAGCCTTGAATCTTGTTCTTTATAACTGATTTCATATTTTTATTTCCTTATGCATAAAACTCTACATCTAATCCATAGATGTCTCTGCAGCTACAATCATCATCACATCCTCTTGTTTTGATTGATTACACATCTATTTATACAATGAATTGACCTAAATGTGTTTCACACTTTTCAATGATAACTCTATGATCAAAGGTTTACAACTTGACCTTGATCTCCTAGTTTGCATGTTTTCAATCAGTTAGATTGATTAAAACAATTACATTTTCTTTACTTGTCCCTCAATAAATGGTTTTAAAGATAAGTTTTAAAGCTAAATATAAAACTTAAGTGTTTTATCTGACGTATAACTCAGATCCACATTTATCAGAATAAAGTTGTCTCTCGGTAGACTGGTGCTCGGGTAGCTGTAGTCTTTCCTCGGTGATGTCTCTGTAGACATTCTACTTCTTATTTTTCTCTGTAGACTGACTTTCGGTGTTCACTATGAACTTGTCTATCGGTTTACACTGTTATTTGCTATGTCGGGTTACTCTGTTAGCTGCTCTATCATTGGTTTACATTATAACCTGTTCTGTTGGTGAAAACTAGTTTTGGTGACCTTTGTAAACTGTTGTGTCGAGTTGCACTATAAACCTATCTTTTGGACATCATGTTACTGACAGTTCAAAAATTGTTTCCTTTGTATACTAATGGCTAAATATGATCATCAAAACTCCCACTGCAACTTCCACTCCAAAATAAAAAATAAAAATAACTCAATCTCGTATGCACCCCAAAAGCATACATAAAGGAAGGTGTATCTCCTGAAATCTTAAAACTAAAGGCCTCAAAACCCTACTAATGCATGTACACATGAAAAGGGGTGTATAATTGAACTGAACTACTCCAACTAAAGTCTAACTGATCATGAAATAGAACTTTAACTCTATCTCTCCTCCAAGAATGCAAAAATCCCCCTGTGGTCGTACAAATCCAAAAATCATGAAAAAGGGAGTCATAACTGATAGAAAGAAGTAGAAAACTACCTCAAAAGGCTTCCTAACCCATGAACAACTAATGTGGGCCCTTAAATTGACATAAGACTACCAATTAAGTCATTGAAGCTCAAATTCTCCTCCATAAAGCATGTAAATCTGAAAAAACTCCTTCATCAAAATCAAATTCGACCACTTCTCAATAAACTCATGCATTTATTTTTCAATAAAAGTATTATTTTACTAAGTAATTTATAAATTATTACTTAGTAAAATAATTTACATTATTTTTTCAATTGCAAAAAAGATAATATTCTAACCTAAGCCTACTATTTTCATGCATTACAAAACGTTGTGTTTATTAAATTATTAATAAAATCATTTAATGAAGACATTATTCTTTTAATTTTATAAAATATAAAATAAAAGACTTAGGTCAAGAAAACATTTCTTTGGACTTATTGAAAACCCTAAAAACAAAACCCGTAACCCTAAACTTTCATTTGGCACCCTTACATTTTATAATATGATTTTCTTGCTCTAGCCACTGATGGAAAATGGAGCTAGGGTTTTCTACAGAATTTGGAGATCTTTGTTGAAGAGCATGCATCTTTCTTAGAGACTTTTATAGAGGTCTCTTGGAGGTTGAAATATGTACATGTACGCTAGGGCTTTGTTCTGACAACAATAACATTTATGAACCTCTAAAAACTCCTTTAGTATTCCTCTTTATGTCTTGTGAAGTAAAAAAAAACAAATTTCTCTGCTATAAGGCCATAAGTTGTAACATTTTTTGTGATTTCACTGAGGATTTCCAATCTGCTTTCATTTCATGAGATATTTTTTCACCTTTTGTACTTGCAACTCGGTTGTTTCATGAGGGCTACAAATTATTTTCTTTGAAACATGATCTGTATCTTTCGAATTCGGTGATGGTTGCAAAAAAACATTAAATTTTATAACCATTTGAGACTCTTTCCTCATATAGGTCGTGACCATCATATGGGTATCTGTGTTTTGTCCTTCCATCTTTGTGGTTTTCTTTGACAATGTTGAGACTATGATATATATTTTATTTTACTGCCTATATCCATATCCTTAGAAACAATGCTCTATGGCCAAATATGTATGGTGATTTGGGACCCTATGTTATTCAACTATCACAAAGATGCTCTTTGTAGCCACGACCATTCCAAATCTGGTCCTTTTTGTGCAATTTTCTTGTATTTGTTGGGCTTCAATATCCTTTGTATAGTATGAAATTTATGCCTCTGATATTAGCTTTGAAGAGATTTCTTCATTTTATTTGTACAAGTCGCAATTCTTAGCTAAAATTTTGTATCTCTATGTTCCTCATGGGACTTTTAAACATTTTGATACTTTCCCTGCTTTATGACATTACTACATAATTGTGTCTAAAACATCACCTATATTTCTTCAAAATGAACAAGAATTATAGCAACCCTCAGAGATCTAAACTAAATTTGTGAGAAGATATTTAAAACTTGATTCTCCCTTTATCATTATATTTATGACCTCATAACAATTGATTCACTGTAAAAATCCAAACCCCAGATCTGTGTTATTTCTTTTGATTTAGTCCATGATTTTGGTATTTACCCTCCATAATAGTATTTAACCTGCTCATAATCATTGTGGATGACGCTATTATGGATCTTTTCGTCAATGCATAAAACCCTCTATTTCAACTTTGAAGTTCATTATTTGGACTGCTAACTATTCATCTTTAATATAAGTGCCTCTATCAACATCTTGCAATCTTTGAGGTTTATAATAAATGAATGTGTCATGTTGGTATAAGAAATGTTGTAGTTGTATTTATTTTCGTGGTCTGATCTTTTACCATTTATGATTGCATCTCCTTTGTTTGTTATTTATAAGCATTATATCAGCACTTGTTGAAGCTCCTATTTTCTATCTTTACATCTGTTTGAATCTCCATCTTTGTTGGTCACTAATATGCATTTGATTTTCCTTTCATTCACTATAGCTCTGTCCCAACTCTTATCCTTCTTGTCTAAGATGAATTATCATTATGATGATATTTCAATGATCCATCCTGATAAATTTGTAACTCTGTGAGTTGATTTTATTTAAATGCTACAACTAAAGCTTTGGTATGATTGAAAAATTTGCATTGTTCCTCTATAAAAACATTTCATAATTCTATTTCTGAATTTGTCGATTGGAAATCATTGTTGTTTGTTGTTACTTCATTGCATCTCTTTCATTATCATTAGCATAATCACTATCTTGA
Source organism: Thuja plicata (assembly GCA_018584345.1). NCBI lineage: Eukaryota > Viridiplantae > Streptophyta > Pinopsida > Cupressales > Cupressaceae > Thuja > Thuja plicata. The sequence goes on along the minus strand of MU224169.1, from coordinate 4,161,809 downwards.
ACTTGAAAATGTCTCCATGTTTCTATATTGATGCTCATGCGCTACTACTTCTATGACTGTAGTTGGTACTTCACCTTGTTTGTTGCTCTTAAAAGTTGTTCATTTTCCATGTTCTACTATTATGTAATGACATTGTCCTGCATATTTGTGTTGCACTCAATGGTCATGTTGGATCTATTGATCTTTCTCCTAGTGTTTAATTATGGATACTTTGACTTGCCTCTGATATTTCATTGTTTGTACCTGCTTCTAGACTTGAATCTTTGAACCATGGAACAATGTATTCTTTTCCATTCATTCTATTGTGGCGATAATTTTTATAGCTATTGTTTTCTGATTTAACATTCTAAGCATGATTTCCTACATGGAATGATGATACTGCACCTGATAGAAAGATAAGTTGTAAAATCTCATTCCTTTATGTACTATTGTGACTGTGTGATATTGAAATTTTTTGCACTCTTTGATTGACATATGCCTCATTGATCCTTTTGCTTGATCTTTGTATGTATAATTTCCTAGAAATGTATAGTATATTTATCATGTAGCTACACATGACACAAAATCATTAGTTTCAACATGAGATTCATATCTAATTCACCTTGTTTTCATTTTTCCTTTTTGACCTTTTCCATGATGAAATATGCTAGTATAACAATCAATTACTAGTAAAAAGTATTTAGATTCCCATTGCTCATTCCTTGGACTGACATCCTTTTCACTCATCTTGCAAGTACACTAAGGACATGGGACCCACTCTTCAATTAGTATATCCAGGCACAACACAATCCACCATTAAAGTAGGCAATGACAAATCGTTCCTTCTCTTCTAGTCTTGACTTCTATGCTTGTGTATTTCCTTTCAAATTATTTTAAGAGTTCCCACGACTTGTGTGGGTCACAAAATTGTTTCTTCTTTTGTAAATAAAAAGAATGACCCTGTATTGAAAAATGTACTTATAGTGTTTCTCATGTAAACATTCTTGCATATACCTGTAATATTTTCCCTCATAAATGAAAATAAAAATTATTTCTTCTCTTTCTTTTGTTCTCTTTTCAATTTACTCTCTGCATTATACTTTTTAACCTAAACACCATGTCTGAAACTTAATGTTTAAAATAAATCAAATGTACCTTTACTTAGTTGATCAACTACCCAACTTTGACAATTTGAGCTTGATGCAAAAATTGGTAACATTTTTGGCAACATCTCAGGGGTGTTTTCCAGCTAAACAATTCAAACCATCTACCTTTTTCAATCTATTGGGCACAAAGTCACTTTGAAAATGAAACTTTGAAACAAACTAAAACTTCTTCAAACCAAAATTTAAAACACACACCAAAACTGAAAAACTAACTCAGAAGCATTGTTGTAGGTCATCAACATGTAATGAAGGGGTCATTTATGATGTTGGGTAATGGATATTGAACTCATTATTTGTATGATGGGTGTGTTGGTGTTTGAAAACATTTATTCTATTTATAAGCAACCAATATACGGTCCTAAGACTAATATTAGGAATGGTTAATTCCAAGTATGAGAGCTCTGTAAGGTAACTGGACAAACTATAGGAAAAGACTGTCCTCTACTCTTTTGGCTCTGTAAAACCAAGGCGGGTGCACCTAATCTAGATTGGTATTTAATTCTTTTCAACTCCTTAGAACTTCTAGATTTTAACAACAGATAAATGGAAAGATAGTATGAAATGACAACCACTCATTCAGTGACTATTCTCTACCATGCAGGACCACAACCAACAACCACAAAACTTTAAAAGGACTGAAAATGGTTAAAAAAATTTGATAGGGCAGAGTATAGCCAAACCTATTCAGATATGTATCAAAGTAGAAGATACTAATTACTGCTCAGTGATTTATCCATTGGGCAATGATTCTAGTTCACATACATGACAGAGAAACTAACTATTGTCAAGGACTCAAAACCATAAATATAGATAACTCCATATCAAACACTTCTTAATAACCCTTATATAGACAAACCTAAAGAGTCTATGTCTTATCCAAAGAAGATTTTAATTTGATCCTTGATCAAAACTATGGACTAAAACATATACATAAAGAAATATTATGCAGTGAACCAGAAGATTCAAAACTCAAGAGGCAAGCAAAAAGGAGAGACTTGAATCAAAACTATTGTATTAAGTACAAAGAGACCGATTTCAATTCCAAAATGTTTCAAATCATAAACTACTTCAATAAATGCAAAAGATTTGTAACTTTCTACTTCTATAATAATACTCTCTAGATATACATCTGTTATACTCACTGGAAAATAGTAAAAGGTTTATGCCCTATGCTACTTGCCCAAATTTTTCCCAACTCCCTTTAAATGATCTTGGAAGTCCTTTTATAAGACAAGGAATGAAACAAGCTCAAATAATTTAGGGTTAGGGCTAAAACTCAATCTAATACTTGACAGAAATAAATAATGTATTTCAATAATAAACAATTCTATCATCAACAAGTTGGGCTCAATCTTAAATTCTTCCTATGTAATTTGATTTGATTCAGCTGTCATCCAACCTTGGAGAACAAACCCTACTAAAGGAATAAGAATGGAATGTCTTGTCTGTATTTAATACACTGATAAACTCTTGACTCTTCAGATCTACAAAATATCAAAAAGATCAGTCATTCAAAAATAAAATCTGATCTTGGCCTCTACAATTCTGGAAAAGACCAATCATTAATGGGAAAGAGAAGAGAAAGGAATGAAACTTGATTAATAAATTGTCCAGGGTGTAAAATAACATTCTCTATTCAAGTGCATTCAAGGCCAACCAACATTCATTCTCTCAGCATCCAACAGGAGTACAAGAAAAACCACAAAGATCAAATTCTATTAATTAATGCTTTGTAATAAGACATGATCCACCGCTTAAAAACCCTAAGATAAATATTTAAAATTTTGAAAAGAGGTTAAAACGGTCACAGGTAGCGCGGGATTTGGTATCAACAATCAAGATCAAGACCTTTCTCTCTTTTAAAACTCACCTGTAGACCTCTTTTTAGGCTACCTGGGCTTTCCAACAACCTCCTTGGATAGGTTGTAGCTTGGCGCAATGCCTTGATCATTAGATATCGAGAAATTTATCTTTAATGCTTCATGCCAACCACATGATCAAAGTGAACTTGTCTGATCTTTACTTTATATTTGACTTCAGCCCTTAACCTGCCTTGAACTAGCCTTGAACTCTGGTCAACTGATTTCCTCTTATCTCCAAGTCGCTAGATGATTTCACTAACTCTAGTCAAATCCAGAGATCACGCTCAAGCCATAGATTCTAATTTCATTGAACATCCATGATCTCACTTCAGAAAACTCAACTTGACTTTGATCTTGACCCAAGTTCATCTGGAGATTCAACGACTAAAGAAATCTCCAAGTCGCTAAATACTTTTTGAGACTCATGGTCTATTCTGAGACTTAGCGCAAACCCTTGATTTTGATCTTGATTTATGACTCAGATCCTTCCTTGGCAAACATGACTTGTCCTTGACCTAACCATGCTTGAACCTAGGTCCATTCAGAGATCGTGCGACAACTAAGTCTCCCTATCGCTGAATACTCTTCTTGAGTTGAGTTAAATTCAGAGATTACACGCCAGTCACTAGATCAAATTAGCATTGATGGTATGTGCTTGATCATTGAATCCTTTTGTACTTTCTCAAATCATCTAGAGATTGTCAGTTGCTTCTGTAATCACCTCTATCATACTTCTTTTCAAATGACTTGTCATTACTTCTGTCATATTTTCTTCTGTTAGGACATCTTGCAGCAAAGTGTCCAATCTCTTTACAATTAAAACAAACAAGTGGTAATTTACCTTTGTATTTACCTTTGCCTCTCTGCATTATTCTATCCATAAGTGCTTAAATTTCATCAAGATCTTCTTCTTCACTTTCACTATCACTATCTTTTCTCATAGTGTGTTTATGACTTGATTGACTTATTCTTAAAGAAGATTTGAATGCAGACTATATGTTTGGTAAGACACTATTATCAAAGTTGTTCATCTCAAATGAATTCAATCTTCCAATCAAACTATCTAGAGTAACATTTCTATTTGCTACTGCTCTTATTTCTTGTATGGAAGATACTCTAATAGCATAAGTAGATAGTAAGGTTCTTAGAATTTTACTTACCACTGTATCATCTTCTAGTACACCTCCAACTCCTCAGATTGCATTGACTACCTCTTTGATTCTTGTGTTGTACTGTGTGATGTTTTCTCCTTCCTTCATTTTCAGATCATCAAAATTTCCTCTAAGGCTTTCTGCCTCAGCTCTCAACACATTTTTATCACCACCATGTACAAGCATCAATTTGTCCCACATTTGCTTTGTAGTTTTGCAGGTTTTGACATCTTCAAACTCAGCATCGAAGAGTGAGGAAGCAAGATCTATCATCATGTAGTTGTGTTCATGCTTCTCTCTCATTTTTTCAACTATGGGTGCTCCTATGGGCAACACATATTCAATATCTAAGTATTGAGTAACATCATTTCCAATACCTAATAAGTGGATTCTTATTCTGCTTTGCCATGAAGAAAAATTATCTTTGTTCAACGTGGGCACATCTCATATGTTCATCTTGTGATTTTTAGCTTAGGTATTGAAACCTTCCTTCTAAGCACACAAGCTTTGTTACCAATTGTTAGTAATAACTGAGAGGGGGGGGGGGGGGAATTAGTGGCCTCAAAAATTAATCCTTAAANGGGGGGGGGTGAATTAGTGGCCTCAAAAATTAATCCTTAAATCAACCCTTTAAAACTTATTACCACTTTTGAGCCTCTAGTTATATTTAATCCTACAAGATGAATGCCTTGAATTAATTTTAACAAATTACTACTTGTCAGAATGCTTTGTAAACCTTCTTCTGTATGTTTATTGATAAGTTGTCTTTCTATTTACCGAAACACAGTAAATAGCTAGAGTATACCGATCAATCCATAATAGCTTTATGTGAAATGCAAAGCAATAAAGTAATGAAACATAAACACATAACACATGAATTTTTAATGTGGAAGCCCTGTTAAGGGAAAAACCACTGGGACTGGTACCCCAAATTTTCACTATTCTGAAGTGATCTCAGTTAAGAGCCAACCCTGTTAAAGGTTACAAACACACTGTTAGGTGTGACCTTGTTAGAGGATTTAAAAGATATTTTGTCACCTAGTATCTGGCATCTAATGCTATCATCCTTGATCAAACACTCACTTGGCCTATCAATAGGTATCGGGCATATCCAATGCCACTTTCTATGATCAAACTTTTTGATACTCCTTGGGATGTATCTCAATTACAAAATACTTTTAAGTCCTGCTTGGTTAAGAGACTTGATGCTTCAATGGTTAAACTGAAACATTAAAGTGATATGTTCATACATACAACTTGAATTGTAGATTTTTAGATCTATTATAAGTGCATTACCTCTCTAATCAATATAATCAATTCAATACCTTTGCTCCACACTATTTTACTATGTGATGTTGTTTCACTATTCGTCGGTGTCTGCAGAATCTATCTCTTTCCTCAGCTTGTTGATCAGGTCTGAATGAAGACTTTCTTCTCCTTCAGAATCTCTTCAATATCTATATTCTCTTCTCTTGTTCACCCCACAATTCATAATGAATTGGGTTGTCTCTTTATAGACATGATTCACCATTTCTTGGCTTTCTTGATCTTGGCATGATTCACAATTCTCGCCAATTAGATTTAAAGAAAAAATCTAGTTTTATCTGCTAGATATCTTCTTGCCAACTGGACAAAGCATCTTTAAATCCTTTACTTATCCTTGGCTTTATCTTGTCAATTAAAACAATGATCAGTATCAGTTAAGTCTATTTTTTTCTCTTGATAGCTAAGCATTTTTGTCATTTCTAAACTCTTTGTTCTGTCGGTCAACACTTCAGTTAGTCATCGGTGATAACTGATTGTTCCATCGGTGTGACTTTAGTTGTCTTTGGGATCTCCATTCATTGGGCAACACTATAATTATGTCCGTCATGTTAATCTATGCTTTGCTTGTTGGGAAACACTGTGACTTTTCCCATCGGTAATGTTGTGCATTTGCTCGTCGGGTAACACTGTGACTTTGCTCTTTTACTCTGACCGTCGATGTGCACTCCGTTGGTGTATACAGTCACTTTGTGAATACTTGACTTATATGGATTACTGATAGCATAGCCTTTGATTCATCAGTTCTTTGAATTCTTTGGCAGTATGTCCATGACCATACAGATTATATAAAGTTGGCATCAATGACAATACAATACATTAACTGATTTAATGTCTTGCATGATCATCAACTTAACATCTTCAAACATTCAATCAGTTATAGTTCATCATGTATTGCTGAAATCTCTTAACCGAGTAGACTTAACAATTCTGACATGTTACTCCTAACAGGGTAAGATCATTAGAAGTGATCACAACTTGTATCCCTAATAGGAACCTTCCATTCTACAGATAGTGAAGCTTTGTGGGTTTCATCCCCACCTCAGTTTTTACCTTCTAACAAGGGTTTTTGCGTTATCAAATACTTGTGTCATGTGTAAATGAGTTTCATGAATGTTTCAATGTTTGTTTACATGCATTTACATTTATGATATGATATTACATGCATTTACATTTATGATATGATATTACATACATGAAGTAGAAAATCTACAATGGGAAGTTATGCAAGTAATGAGTGCTAAAGATTAATTGATAAAAGTTTTTAAGGGTACTGATTCACCCCTCCCCTCTTAGTACACACCTGGTGCAAGAGCACCCTAAGGTCTTGGATAGATCTTTTTTCATTTTTTGGCTTGTAGGTTGGTTTTTCCAACCATAAGTTAATAAGGACTATGTTAAAAAGTCCCAAGTGTGTCTAAGGTGTGACTGGGGTTAGTAGTGATTAGGGTTTAGTAGTTGTTGAGGTCAAGTTGCATCTAGGGGTCTATATCCTTAGAAGTCAATCAAAAGGTCAAAGGGTTGACCAAAACTCCAAAATGGAGTGGCATTCATGGTTTTTATGTTTTTGAGTGTTGTAAGGTCATATGATAAGTTTTTGGATCAAGTTGGGGCATTGGAAGTGATAAAATGTCATTTTGGCAAAAGATGTAAAAGTTGTCATGACAACATTTCCTATTTTTTAGGAAAGGGATTTAATGGTGCCCAAATCCTAACATGAGGGTCCAAGCATGTGAGGATAAGGTATATAAGGTGGACAAAACCCTAATCCAAGAGTTAGTTGTCATTTTGTACAGACTATGTGTGAGGAAGGAAGGATTTAGACTGTATTTTCATGACAGTGTTGAGATCCAATTGTTTAATGGATTGAAATTTCTTAATTAATGGATTGAGAACTTTTATGTTGGAATTTAATTACTTCTTGTGGCATTTAATTGATCATTTTGTTTGACTAGTGAAGGTTTTTTAAATTCTTTTGTTCTTACTGTTTCGTTGTTTGGTTCTGAGGCAACTATGTAAATATACCTCCTTCTTGAATTCCCATGGTCAAACTCCTATGGCCTCTTGGATTCAAGTAGGGGACTCCATTTACATTGTGTATATAGTTTTTGGATTCATTTTATGCAAAGGGAGAAATTTTAGCATCAATCCCTAGGCGAGAGCAAGTGCATTATGGTTAGGTGCTTGAATGGAGCAATAGCAAGAAAGCTTGCTCAGTGGATTGGTTGAATCCAATAAATGGTGGGGGCATGTAGAGAGGTGAATCCTTGTTATTTGTATGCAAGGAGATGTTCAGGGGAGGTGTGGAAAGCAATCAAAACAAGCCAAGAAACCAGATTGTGTACATGTTCCCTAAAACCCATGAAAATAGGGGTTTCTTGGAAAACTAGTGTACGGACAGAGTGGGAACTTTAGATCTTAAAAATACTAGAGTAGAGGAAAAACCCACAAGGAATCTATAATTAGTTCCCAAGGGTATTAAGGGATTTTAGGAGAAAATTCACTTTTTCAGTGAATAGGAGGGCTAATTAGGCCTAAAAGGCTACAAGGCCTTAAGAACTATAAATATTGAACCTGATTGAAATTAGGGTGAAAGATCACCAAGATTGGATCTAGGGGAGTTGAAAGAGACCTAAAGAAGGTCAGGAATCTGATCCAAAAGAAGATAGGACAGATGGGAGAGTAGATGACCAAGATAATCCATGGATGTGAAGAGTTATGGAGAAGGACCTAGTGTGAATTTGAACTTGTTGGAGAGCTCCTAGTGAGTTGGAGGATCAGATAGGAATCCTCTAGTTGGGGTGGTGATAGGAACCCTAAGAAGACCAAGAGAAGGTCTAGTAAAGAGACAAGAAAGCTCTAGGAGTGGGAGCTCCCAATCAAATTGGTATCAAATCCATTGAAAGGCTTGGGAGTTGATTAGTGTATGTCAGAGAGGAGTGAATCCATAGGAGAGAACATCATGGTGACTAATGTTGAATCGACAAGGGACTTGTCAAGGCAGCAAGACAAGAATAGGTTTCTTGAAGAATCAATGGAAGAAATGAAGATAAAGATGGTAGAGGTTGTAGAGACATCCAACAAGATGAAGGAGCAGATGAGTGAAGATAAAGACAAGGGGAAGAAACCAATAGAGGAGGAGATAGAACAAGAGCCTAAGCCTCCTCTACATGAGGAACCATTTCTCAAGGCACTGAAAGTATTGAGTGGCAAGGCTCTAGAAGGTATTCCAGTGTTCTCTGGTAAGATGGATGCAGAGATGGTTATGGAATGGACTGAAGGCATGGAGAACCACTTCGAATGTGATGGAATCATAGAAGAACATAAGGTAAAGATAGCCAAGTATAGGCTAAGAGGGAAAGCACTCACATGGTGGAAGCTTCTACAAGAAGAAAGGGAGAAAGAGGGAAGGAAGCCCATAGAAAATTGGAAATCTATGGTGGCAAAAGTGAAGGAGAACTACCTTCCGGAAGACTATGACATTCAGCTACACAAGAAAAGACAAAACCTTAGGCAAAAGGACCTAGATGTGCCATCATACACAGAAGAATTTCAGAAGCTTTGTCTGAGATCAAGGATACAAGAGACAAAGAGCATCAAGGTTGCTTGGTACCTTAATGGATTAAGGTGGAAAATACAAGAAGAACTCAGTCTCTTTACCCTAACCTCCATTCATAGTTGTTTCCAAATGGCTTTGAAAGTGGAAGAGAAACTCAGAAAGAAACAAGACTCTAACTCCAGAGGAAGAGGAAGGGGTAGAGACAATAGAGGTGGCCATAGAGGAGGTTCAAGTGGAAGAGGCAATGACAGTAGGAGCCAAGGTGACTCCAGATATACAGAGCAAGGACATGAGTCAAGCAATAGAGGTGGATACAATAGAGGAAGGAGTTCTTATAACAGTGGAAGAGGAAGATCAGGGGGTTTTGGGAGAAGTTCTCACTTTTCTTCCATGAAATGCTACAACTGTGGACAATTGGGGCACCCTGCATATAGATGCCCTGGAAAACCCTCATCTTCACAAGGAGAGAAAAATATTGCCTATGTCCAAGAAGAGGATTGTTCTAAACAATCAGAGATGAGTCTAGATTCAGAGAAGGGAGAGCATCTCATGTTGAAAAGAATCTTGATTAAGGCACCCACTAAAGATGAACATAAGCAAAAAAGGGCTCTTTTTAGAGTCAAATGCAAGATATTGGGGAAGGTGTGCAAATTTATCATTAATTCAGGGTCCACAGATAATGTTATATATGAGGAGGCAGTACAGAAGTTAAAACTCACCAAGATTACACATGTGTGTCCCTATAAAGTTACTTGGTTAAACAAGGGGAAAAACATCTTGGTAAATGAGAAAGTGTGGGTAGAATTCACCATTGGCAAGTATCAACATAAGATACTTTGTGATGTGTTTCCAAGGGATGCATGTCATCTGTTGCTTGGCAGACCATGGCAGTATGACATGGAAGCAGTCCATAATGGGGAAGAGAACAAGTACTCCTTCAAGAAGAATGGGGTAACTTTAAAAATTTAGTGTTTGATAGAGGAAGACATAGTGGAGAAGACAAAAACTAGTACATTGTTGATGAGTAGAAAGGAGTTCCTAAGGGACATGAAAGAGGAAGGAGTTGTCTATGCAATCATGTTGAAGCCAAAGGAGGAGGAGACTCATAAGCAAGCACCTATACCAAAAGAAGTGAAACAATTGTTGGATCAATTCAAGGACATAATATGTGAGGGTACACTAGCTACACTACCACCAAAGAGGGAGATAAGTCATCACATTGAATTTGTACCAGGAGCATCTTTGCCAAACAAGGCTGCATATAAAATGACACCGGAGCAAAACAAGGAGATAGCCAGGCAAGTACAAGAACTTTTAGACTAAGGCTGATCAAAAAGAGCATAATACCATGTGTTGTCCTAGTGGTGTTGGCTCCTAAGAACGGAGGTAAGTGGATGATGTGTACTAATTCTAGGGAAATTAATAGGATAACTATTAGATATAGATTTCATATTCCTAGAATAGAATATTTAATGGATTGTTTGGGGGGTGCTAAGTACTTCTCTAAAATTGATTTGAAAAGTGGTTACTACCAAATTAGGATGAAAGAAGGTGATGAGTGGAAGTTAGCCTTTAAGACTATAGAGGGGTTATATGAATGGTTAGTTATGCCCTTTGGGCTTACCAATGCACCTAGCACCTTTATGAGGGTGATGAATGAAGTCTTGAAAGACTACATAGGTGTATTTGTAGTTGTCTATCTAGATGAAATCCTCATTTTTAGAAAGACAAAGGAGGGTCATATGAAACACTTGGAGTTAGTGTTGAAGAGGTTGCAGGAAGAAAAGCTCACCATTAATCTTGAAAAGAGTGAGTTAATGAAGGAAGAACTAGTCTACCTAGGATTTGTAGTTTCCCAAGGTGACTTGAAGATGGATAAGGACAAAGTAGAGGCCATATTGAATTGGACTACTCCTAAGACAGGGACTAAAGTTAGGAGATTCCATGGGAACCCAATTCTATATGAATTTTATTAGAAGATTCAATGAAATTTGTGCTCCAGTTTTAGAGACCATTAAAGGAGGGTTGAAAACCAAATTTGTATGGACCAAGGCAGCTAATGAGGTGTTTGAAAGGTTGAAGAGAGAAGTATCCACTCAACCTATATTGTTGTTACCAAGTTTTTAGAAACCTTTCATAGTAGAGTGTGATTCAAGCAACATAGCAATGGGGGTTGTCTTAAGCCGAGAAGGCAGGCCAGTGGCATTCTTCAGTGAAAGATTAAATGAGGCAAAGTCTAGGTACTCTTCCTATGACTTGGAGCTATATGCTCTTGTAAAAGCCATAAATAAATGGGGGCATTATTTATTTCCTAAAGATTTTGTTGTCTTTACAGATAACCAAGCATTGAGTTATATCAACACTCAAGACAAACTTAGTTTGAGACACATAAAATGGATGGAGTTTTTGTAGTCATACACCTTCACTATTAAGCATAAGAAGGGGGTACAAAATAAATTTGCAGATGCCCTTATTAGAAGGATGCTTACCATACAAGAGATTCAGTTGCAGAGTATATGGGTTGAAGGGTTCAAGGACCTTTATGAAGGAGATGCAGACTTCTCAACGATCTACAAGGTGTGCAAAGAGTTTGAGAATCACTTTCACAGTGAGTATGCATACTACACTCTTCAAAATGGATTGTTGTTCAAGGGGAAAAAATTATGTGTTACAAGGGGATCCATGAGGGAGAACCTCATCCAAGAAAAGCATAATTGGAGTTTAAGTGGACACTTTGGCTTGAACAAGACTTTGGATCTAGTGGAGAGATTCTATTAGTGGCCAAAAATGCAGAGAGATATAAGGAGATATGTAGAGCAGTGTGGAGTGTGTCAAAAAGCAAAAGGAACTTCATCAAATGCAGGCTTATATCAGCCATTTCCCATCCCATGTAGACCATGGGATTGCATAAGTATAGATTTTATTGTGGGACTACCTAGGGCACCTACTAGTTTAGACAATGTGTTTGTGGTAGTGGATAGATTTAGCAAAATGAGCCATTTTGTCCCATGCAAGACAACACATGATGCTACCATATTGCCCATTTGTTCTTTAAAGAGGTAGTGACGATACATGGCTTGCCAACAAGTATAGTTGCAGACAAAGATGTGAAGTTTATGGTACATTTCTGGAAGACGCTTTGAAGAAGGCTAGGAACCAAATTATCACATAGCTTAGCTTATCATCCTCAAACAGATGGCCAGACAGAGGTGATCAATAGGGTACTTGGTAATTTGTTGAGATGTTTGACAAAAGAATATGGACAAAGTTGGGAGCAAGTGATACCTCAGGCAAAATTTGCCTACAATGATAGCACAAATTGGACCACATGGAAGAGCCCATTTGAAATTGTTTATGGGTTACACCCAAGGGGTGTACTTGAGTTGAGAGATCTACAAGGTTATGAAGGTATCAGTGGTCATGCTGATGATTTCTCTCCGTCAATGAGAGAGGTACATGAATAGGTTAGAAAGACATTAATGGAGGCAAATCAAAAATTGAAAGCCAAGAAGGATGAGGGAAGAAGAGATCTGCAATTTGAAGTAGGTGATTTAGTAATGGTGTTTTTGAACAAGGCTAGGCTACAAAAGAGGATACCTAGTAAGTTGCATATGAAAAGGATTGGGCCTTGCAAGGTGTTGGCCAAGTATGGACCCAATGCCTATAAGGTGGAACTACCCAAGGAGATGTCAATTTCTCCAATCTTCAATGTGAAAGATTTGATAAATGATAAAGGACCAGAAATGGATGAAGTACAGTGTAGTAATGAGGTGAACAAGGCTGTGGGAGAGTTCAAGATACTGGATCAAATCAAACCACAAGCTGAAAGGATATTAGATTCAAGAGGGAAAAAGAAGACCAGGCATAAGATCTATATGGAACATCTAGTGAAGTGGAGGTAGAAACCAGAGTCAGAAGCTACTTGGATAGCTGAGAGTGACTTCAAGAAACATGGAATCAATGAGGAGTTCCTAACACCATAGGTACCCTAACTTGTTTGTTGCAGGGGGAGAATGGTGCAGGAGCACCCTAAGGTCTTGGATAGATCTTTTGTCATTTTTTGGATTGTAGGTTGGTTTGGCCAACCATTAGTTAATAAATACTATGTTATAAAGTCCCAAATGTGTCTAAGGTGTGACTAGGGTTAGTAGTTATTATGGTTTAGTAGTTGTTGAGGTCAAGTTGCATCTAGGGGTCTATATCCTTAGAAGTCAACCAAAAGGTCAAAGGGTTGACCGAAACTCCAACATGGAGTGGGATTCATGGTTTTTATGTTTTTTTATTGTTGTAAGGTCATATGATAAGTTTAAGAACCAAGTTGGGGCATTGGAAGTGATAAAATGTCATTTTGGCAAAAGATGTAAAAGTTGTCATGACAACTTTGCAAAGTTGTCAAGACAACATTTCCTAATTTTTAGGAAAGGGCTTTAATGGTGCCCAAATACCAACATGAGGATCCAAAAATGTGAGGATAAGGTATATAAGGTGGACAAAACCCTAATCCAAGAGTTAGTTTTCATTTTGTACGGACTGTGTGTGAAGAAAGAAGGATTTAGACTGTATTTTCATGACAGTGCTGAGATCTAGTTGTTTAATGGATTGAAATTGCTTAATTAATGGATAGATAAATTTTATGTTGGCATGTAATTACCTCTTTTGGCATTTAATTGATCATTTTCTGTGACTGGTGAAGGTTTTGTAAATTCTTTTGTTCTTACTATTTTGTTGTCTGGTTCTGAGGCAACTATGTAAATATGCCTCCCTCTTGAATTCCTGTGGTCAAACTATTATGGCCTCTTGGATTAAAGTAGGGGAATCCATGTAAATTGTGTATATAGGTTGTGGATTCATTTTATGTAGGGGAAGAAATTTTAGCATCAAGCCCTAGGCGAGTGCAAGTGCATTCTGGTTAGGTGCTTAAATGGAGCAATAGCAAGAAAGCTTGCTCAGTGGATTGGTTGAATCCAATAAATGGTGGGGGAATGTAGAGAGATGAATCCTTGTTATTTTTATGAAAGGATATGTTCAGGGGAGGTGTGGAAGTCAATCAAAATGAGCCAAGAAACCAAATTGTGTACATGTTCCCTAAAACCCATGAAAATAGGGGTTTCTTGGAAAACTAGTGTACAGACAGAGTGGGAACTTTAGACCTTGAAAATCCTAGAGTAGAGGAAAAAAAAAAAAGGAATATATAATTATTTCCCAAGGGTGTTAAGGTATTTTAGGAGAAAATCCACTTTTTCAGTGAATAGGAGGGCTAATTAGGCCTAAAAGGCTACAAGGCATTAAGAACTAGAAATCTCGAACCCGATTGAAATTAGGGTGAAAGGTCCCCAAGATTGGATCTAGGGGAGTTGAAAGAGACCTAAATAAGGTTAGGAATTTGATCCCAAAGAAGATAGGATAGATGGGAGAGTAGATGACCAAGATAAACCATGGATGTGAAGAGTTATGGAGAATGGCCTAGTGTGAATTTGAACTTGTTGGAGAGCTCCTAATGAGTTGGAGGATCAGATAGGAATCCTCTAGTTGGGGTGGTGATAGGAACCCTAAGAAGACCAAGATAAGGTCTAATAAAGAGCCAAGAAAGCTCTAGGAGTGGGATCAACACCCTTCCATTATTCCAACAATTGGTATCAGAGCTATTTTTCTTATTTTGGAAAAGTTTAATCACTTGAGAGAAAAGATCTTAAAATGGAAAGGTATAAGATTGATAAAAATATTGAGAATCAAAAGTTGCAAATATAGATTTTCTTTGAGAAATACAAAGAGGAAAGAAAGAAAATGAAAGAGTTATTGGCTGAAAGAAAAGTCATGGCATCTCGCTAAAATGAAATTGACTATCATGCAGAAGAGATACCTAACCTATTTGATTCATCTGGATCTAGATCTGGTAGTACATCTGACACATCTGAAGGAACCATTATAGATCTACATGAAATCAATCAACATCTAACTGAACAAGTGAAAGTACTACAGATTGGTCAAGAGACACAAATGGTAAGAATGATTGATGTTATGAATAATGCAAGACACGTTGAACAAGAAAGAACTTTGGCTATTGATGACAGAAGAAAGATTACTGAAAATTACAAGAGAAAGAATCTGAGATACAAAGACTTACTGAACATCACATTGAGATCACCAATCAAATAGTTCTTATGAGTCATAAGGCCAACCAAGTGAACATGGAACTTGCTAGAAAATTGGAAGCTATTGGTGAACTAAAAGAAGAAAATGAGAAACTGAAGCATGAAATGATGATTCAACAATAACATAATGATATGTTCAAATAAGTTTAAGACAGTACAAAAAGAATGGATAAATTATTGAATGGAAAAAGAAGACCCAACAATAATACTTGTATAGGGTATACCGAGCATGGCAAATCATCAAACTGAGCTCATTAAAAGAATGTATACACAAATCCAAGAACAAAGAAGTGTTCATGTAATAACTATGGAAAACCAGGCATACATCAAATGTTTGCAAGAGAAAAGCAAAAGGTATTCCTAAAACTACTTCTAAATTCATAGGTAATTGTTATAACTATAACAAGCATGGACACAAAGCACATGAATGTAGATCTAGGTTGAACAAACCAAAGAGTAAATATTACATGGAGAAATATTGTCTTACTTGCAACATGCATGGCCACACATTTCATGAATGCAAGAAAAATATAAAGAAAGTTTGGAAACCTAAAGAACAAGAAAATGCATATCAACTGAGAAGAATCAGTAATACATATGCTTGGGATTACAAAACTTGGGTAAATTGCACAACATGTGGTAGATATGGACATATAGATGCTAATTGTATGAGGCAATAGATAACAAGATATAGAAACTGGACTAACCCTGGAATGGTATCCTTACACTGCCACAAGGTCGGTCACTTAAGCAAGGACTACAGAGACCGAGTGACAGAGTCAAGCACCTTTACAAATGGAAATACTATTGAAGACATCAGGAGAATGAGAAATAAAATGTGGAGGAGAACTTCAAACAATGATAATGTTGGACCAAGCACTACAGTTGGTGGCACCTCATCCAATGGATCAGGTGATTCCACCACCCCCACCTAAGAAATACAAGTAAGTATGGAACTGCACTCTACAAAGCTATATTTTACATCAGTTCCTATATTCATTAATAATATGCCAAATTAGCATGAATGAAGATGCACTATGGTATTGCATGTTATGTTTTGTGAATCTAGTCTAGTCGGTCAATATAAACCGAGCATAAACTGCACGTCAGTGTACATGTGAAAAACAACTGAGTTGACACTATATACCGAGCATCGTCACTAAACATGTGGAAGACAGTCAAGTTGACACTTTGTACTGAGTATTGTATACTCACCGAGCTGAAGACTTTGGTGTGTTAACCAAACATCTATGTTTTGTCAACCGAATGGTAGGCGAAGCATTTAATGTATCAATTAGGGTATATTTTTCTATAAAAAGGGCAACATGAACTCAGTCGTTCACCCAACGTTAAAGAGAAAATTGCAGAGTGAAGAAAAGTGATTCAGAGTGACCACATTGCAGAGCGATTCATAGCATGTTCAAAGCTACTTCAACAATTTTCAAGCATTCACAGCTTACATCTAATGAGTATCAAGACTCACTGAGCTAACAAGTTATTTGCGAAGAAGCCCTAACTTAACGAACAATGAAAACCACTTCACAAACCTCAAAGATCAAGATGGAAAAGGAAAAGAAGGTCATTCTAATCAAGAACTCAACCTGTGAGGAACCAAACTACAAGTTTTTCCTTGAGGTTGTTGCTCAATCCGATGACAAGGGAGCATTTTTGAGTATCCCACCTAGGGTTTTACTGGTTGAAGACATTTGTGCATACATTCACTGCAAAGTTGTAGAGATTGGAGATGTTGAGCTTGAAGAAGCTTATAATAAGCTATGTAAGGATGGAAACCTAAAGGATGAGTACAACCACATTGAAGTAAAAGGGTTAACCAATGCCCTACTGTTCCCAAAAGACTTCAAAACAAAATGGATTCGCATTGTGCTCATCCAAGTGTATGACGAAAAGATGTGGTTAGATGAACCCAAGAAAATCACAAAGGATGTGATTCATGCAGTAACTAGTTATGCGATAACTGAGAAGGCAAAATCCCTAAGGCACCATGGACGTCCAGAGATTGAAAAGCTAACTGGAGCCAAATGGGATGACAGAGGTGTGAAATTCAATTCAATCACCGAACCTGAAATGAAATTTGGTGCATATGTGATTAGATACAAGATATTTCAAGAAAGAAGAATGAACAATGTTGCTTATGGAGCTATCGCCACTGCATACAAGATAGTAAAGAAAGGTGTGCAACTAGACCTAGCTGAGCTACTACTGAAACAACTAGAAGAAAACATGAGAATAATTAGATCAACCCGATCTAATACATGTAATTTTGGTTCACTATTGATGTGCACATTATTTTACTTCCATAACTTCTTTCCTTCTATCGGTAATGTCACTTGGGACACCAACCGACCTATCACAACACAAATTAGTGATTACATTAAATCACTAGGAGATAATTTCATTCCACTATTAGATGCATATTTTACTACATTCAAGAATAGGATGTAGAAGAGGATGAGAATCCATACCCAGTTGGTTGAACAATACAAGGATGATATATGCTTTATAGTTGACACCAACACTACACTCATCAAACCTGTTATCCCAAGAACAGCATGGTTACCACCATTAGACTATGAAATTGACATAGATCTGGCTACAAGAGCTATTGAAAACCTACTGAATGAACCAGTTGACAAATCTATAAGCAGATTTGGTACATATGAGGAAGCCAAGTTAAGAATAAAGACTGGTTTAATGGTCAAGAAAATAGGAAAGAAGAAAACACAAATGGTGAAAACACTTAAGAAGAAAATTTTGGTAACTGATGAAGAATTCGAATAATCAGTAGACATCATCGAGGAATAGACACCCATCAGTGAAAGCAAAGAGTTAAGTGATTCTGATTCTACAGAATGTAGAGCCCCCAAAGGCCAAGAAAACAAAAGCTATTGATATAATAGTTGCATCTAGAACAAGGATAAAAATAGCAAAGGTAGACTCACCACCATTGAAGAAAGGCACAGTAAAAATTTATCAGAAAAGAAAATCCTTAGCTGAGCAACCAACACCGAGATAACGAAAGAGATATGTAAGAGGAAGAGAAGATAAGGATGATACCGAAGAGGAAGAAAGAGAACAGAGCATCCAAGCACAAAAGGCCAATATACCAAAGATAATTGATGAAATTGTAGAGTAAATCATCAACACAGACAATATGCAACATCATAAGATTAGACAATGGGGAACTCTGTCAACCGAGGATCAGAACAAAATATAAGGGGCAATCATTAAGATTATGGTAGCTTACAAATATGTACCTCTACAATTTAGCAATCATATTACATAAGAACTACAATACAAAATATCAGCTATGTGCACATATGCATTGCACAATGAGAAATAGATGAGAGAGAGATCCCTAGTTCCATTCATGCCCAATTCCATAATTGAAGAAATTGACTCAACAATGAAGGACCACGCAAAGAATTTTTTCCAAAAAGTAGAGCATACAAAGTATTGCAGGATAAGTTAGAAGATATTGACATAGAGAGCAATAAGGTTTGGACTAAATTCTTTAATCCACCTGAGAAGATACTGGCTCTAACCGAGACTTCTCACACTAAGGAGAAGGAGACCACACCGATCCTGAGCACATATTAATCAACGACACCGAAGATGTCAATCCTATTGACTTAACCACAGAGACAAGTAAGGTCATGGATGATATTCCTCAAATATTGCAATCATTAGGAGAAACACCGGACATAACTATACAAGATATCATTCATGGTGATTCTAATAATGATGCCAAGATTGATAAAGATGTCAATATTGGCACCAAGCCAACAAATGAAAAGGACACTATTGATGTTGCACAGGCACAAATACCAAGTAATATGTCTTTATTGATGCAAGCAATCAATATCTTGATTGAATCACAATAGACACCACCTAACACTGAAGCAAACATATCGATGGACAAAGGTGAGGAACAAGGGGAGAAGACAGATAAAAGTGGAAAGGAAAAATTGATTGATGCACCCATCGAGGACAGGGGAAAGGCAAACAAAGTTGCAAGTCAAGAAAAGGTTGAAGTAGAGATGTCTACAACCGACCAATAGGTACTGACCAAGAAACCTACCCAAGGCACCACACCTCCCAAGCAATCAACAACAGAAATTGAGCAAAAAAAGGCTCTGGCTATAGTACCTCACTCCTCTGCATCAAGAAACATTCAGAAGAAGAACAAGAACAAGAAAAGTAAATCCCCCATCACACTAGATGAGATCATAGACATACCTGACTGTGATCCAAGAACACTTGATCCCAAGTCACTGACAAGGTATGGGGAGTTGTGCAAAAGAAAAGCACAACAGGACAAGCTCCGATAAGAAAACAAAAATTCACAAGTCCTAGAAATAAAAAAGGAGATTTTATTTCAGGTAGTTCCTAATGCCAAGATTGATCAAATTGCACCCATCATTGATCAACTTCAGTTATGACCGAGGAAATCACCACACAAAATGTAGACGCTGAGAAGGTCATTAAGGAAAGAGAAGAAGAGAAGTATCACTACAAACTCACCGAGAAAATCAGCCAAGAAGTGGCAGAGAATAAGGTGAAACTTTCTAGACTAGTAGCTACATTAGAACCTGTTATTTCAGAATTAGTTACCTTAGTTCAAAAGTTGTGCACTCTTGAACACTTCACTACCGAGCATAGTGAACAGATAGCTAAGTTAAATGAGGATCTAAAAGCTAGAGCACTAAGTCTTTCAACTGAGCCAAATGCATTCCAACTGCATTATGAAAAGCTTGTTGAATCTAAACAGTTAAGACATGAAATACAAAATGCAGAAATAAAAATTAGACATGAAGTAAACGAGCTACAAGCCATGTTACTACCGAATCTCACATTGTTGTTGACACACATGACTATGGCAAAGACTCTAATTGCCTCCCCAGAGATGTCAGTAGAAAAAAGCATCTATGACATGCACGCTCAAATCACTTTGGAGAAAATGAGCCTAGAGCACTTAAAGGAGAAATGGGAAAAGTTGATGGCAGCCATTTAGCAATCTCATTCACACATACTTGACAAGCTGTAAGTTTTACATCTTTGTCATTACTTTCAAAAAAGGGGGAAAAATGTACATACATTGTATCTACATACTGAGGCATGCACATAGGGGGAGTAATTATAAAGGTAAAATACTTGGTATATATATTGTACATATCATTGTTTTATACTAATGTCAAAGGGGGATATTGATAATCCTTACAGGATCAGAAGTTGTCATTAGTATACTTGAACAAACAGTTTTGGTCGGTCGGTCATGATCATTGAGCGACGACACTCACCAAGTGACAACATTCACCGAGCGCAGTGGTCACCGAAATGTTTTGAACACCGAGAACTATATCAACTGACCACTAGTCTACAGAGACATCAACGAGCACAAGTCTACAGAGAGAGACAACATTTCACCAAGAAAAGTTGATCTTACCTACACGTAAGCTAAAGCACTTTAATCTTTAAAATAGTTTTTTGCGTATCTGGATAATTGTTTCTTATGGATCAAGAAAAGCGTTAATTATGGATATAACTAGTTAACTGATTGTATTCATGCAAACTAGGAGATCAAGGTCAAGTTGTAAACCTTTGATCTTAGAGTTTTTCAAGAAAAGCGTGAAACCAAATTAGGTCAAAATCTTGTATATATAGATGTAATAATCAATCAAGAACATGATGATTGTAGCTGCTAAGGACATCTATGGATCAGATAGAGAGTTTCATGCACAAGGAAAAATAAAGGAGAATTCAGATTATGAAGAACTACATACAAGGCTACCGAGAAAAACAAAGGTATTATCCATCTCAATAAGGTGATATAATTTTGTGAACTTAATGGATTTGTAATCAACAATTTAAGATTGCAACAATTAGGTCATATATTTTGTTACTCTCTAACAATTGTATCAAGTAGTAAAATCCTTTCACAAGGTGGACTTAACAGTCTTTATGTAAATCTCTTAACCGAGTGTACGCATACATTGTGTTTCTAAAATATCTTAACCGAGTGTACACATACATTGTGTTTCTAAAATATCTTAACCGAGTAGACTTAACAAGTCTGACATGTTACTCTTAACAGGGTAAGATCATCAAAAGTGATCACCACTTGTAGCCCTAATAGGCACCATCCATTCTGCAGATAGTGAAGTTTTGTGGGTTTCATCCCCACCGTAGTTTTTACCTTCTAACAAGGGTTTCTGTGTTATCAAATACTTGTGTCATGTGTAAATGAGTTTCATGAATGTTTCTATGTTTGTTTACATGCATTTGCCTTTATGCTATGATATTGCATGCATGAAGTAGAAAAGCTACAATGGTCGATTATGCAAGTAATCAGTACTAAAGATTAATTAATAAAAAAATTTAAGAGTACTGATTCACCCCTCCCCTCTCAGTACACACCCTTCCATTATTCCAACACATATTCCATCTCATGCTTTAAAACTTCTTTGTCTTTTTCAAGCTACTCACATTCATCTATCTTCTTCTTTAAGCCTTGAGAATCATCATTGTTTCCTTTCTACTATAGTTTCTCAGCAAGTTCCTTCCTATTATCCATGGATTTGTTTAATTTCCCTTTCAACGTCTCAATGAAATTTTTAGCTTCCTTAAGGCCCCGTTTGTTTGGCAGAATTGGAATTGAGTCAAAACCTTATTATCACAAAATCAGGTTTTGAAATCCCGGTTTTGCATCTTGGGGAATTGGAATTTGACTCAAAACCTTATTATATCAAAACCAGGATATGATTTCTAATTCCATCTATTAGTAGGAAGATGATGCCACTCATTTTGGTGTCTAAACCTGGTTTTACTTGACAAATCCAGAATTGCAATTTAGAGAAACAAATAGCGGATTTGCAAAAACGAGAAGTGTCACTCCCAAAACCGGGAAGTGTCACTTCCAATTCCTGCAAACAAACGGGGCCTAAGACTCTTCTTCAAATTCAGGATTTCAACTTTGGATTGATCAAGATCGTCAAGTGCAACAATAATTTTTTATTGAATACCATATAAATCAATTTAATCAACTATCAGGATCTTCCTCAAGTTGTTAAACTTCCTCTGAGGCACAAGGCTTTGATACCAATTTTTGGTATTAAGGAACACTGAAAGGGTGGGGGGTGAATCAGTGTTCTATAATTTTTAACCTTATTAAGCTTATTCCTTAACCATAAACCACATGAAATAAAAACTAAAGTGTTGAAATATAAAACAAACATCCACAACACCATAACACCAATATTTTGATCATGAAAACCTGATTAAGGTAAAAACTACAGAGGGGATGGAACCCACAAATGAAAATACTTTGAAAAAGAATTTAGCCCTATTAAAGGTTTACAAAAGGAATGCACATGCATTCAAACACACTTCCTAGATCTCATTACTCAATTAATAAAATGCTTACTGTGTATATGTTGATTACAAAATCACAGATAGCTTGAACTGAGAAATAACACCTATAAATGCCAAATTTTAGTTCCAATTAAGTATAATATATTGAATCAATACACTTCATGATAGATCTCTGCATTGTTATCACTCGAACCTCAAATCAACATCCTTTGCACATAAACATTCATGCTACATATCAAAAGGATGAACCAAATTGATCTTATATATCCACTACTAATATTTCATCATCCATTGGGTCGACCTCAAGAACATTTACCAAAATGATGAAACATGTATAAATGTCGACTAGATATAATTGAAAAATATAATGTGTGCCTCAAATAATTCATCAAACACTACCCAAAATATCATCCAATCATCCTCGAACACAAAAATTGATCACCAAAATTTATCTGATAGATCCACATAAGGATCTACACCATAGTGTTGTTGTTCTTCACTATATACCCAAAAACTATCACATTGATCCTCATATCTCAAGAAAAATATAAAATCAGCTATTGTGAATCTCAGATATGATACAATATATCTTGATAATGCTTCCTCTAGTTTTTTACCACATAATATGAAATTGGGTGTCCATACCGCACCTTTTACTGAAAACTATCAACTACATTGTTAACTACCAGACTTAACCAATTTTGCATTCTGACCTCCGGTTAGATAAAATATTCATATGCCAACATGTGTAATGCAGTTAGTTTCCATCAATGACAACATATAAAGCATTCATACCAGTGTCGCCAATAGTTCCTAAAATTTACTTGTCATGTGGGGTGCATCATTTTCTATAGTTCTTCAACTTTATATTTTGTTAAAGATTGATGGTTGTAAAAGGTTGTAACATGGTGATTATGAATTATGTGATTGTATAGTAATTTCTTATACTTATTTTCTCTTTTACTTTTCTTAATAAAATTACATTTATCCTAGGCATATTTAGTTCAATATATGTAGGTCTTGTGCATATATTTATTTTGATGTGTATGGTTTTCACCAAAAATGTATGGTGACTTTGTGAAAGAAGAGGGGAAGAAACAATGGAAATAGGTAGATAAGTCACATCCTCTTTCTACAATCATACATTTGGAAGGAAGATGTCCTTAATAAGCTCAAGAGGAGACTCAAGCGCTAATTGGGGGCAATGATCCTTCGTTGAAATGAAAGTGATTGGAGAAATGGAAAAGATAAAATGAATGCAATTAAAGTATTTTCTATGCCAGTTAGGTGAAGGTAGAAAAAATTGTAAATAACAGATATAAATAGACTCAGAATTAGAAGAAAGTTGCAGATCTGGAAAGCAGAGTAGAGAACTCACATTTTAGGTGAAATATGAGTAGAAAATGGCAGGGATAGGCTAAAAGTCATCATGTACCTAGGGACAGGTTGTGAATGACATTTTGTACCTGACAATTTTGGGTGAAATTTTCTGAGGAGTTCCGACTATGTCTGATCTTCCCAATCCTGATCTAGTGGCTTCACAACCTGTTCCTGCACATAGAAAAATGGGGAAAAGGTTGTGGAAAGGATTTTTCCTTGTTCAAACCCCTGTATAGGAATCAAACTTGAAATATGAAAGAAATTTCATAAAGGAATGTATGTAGAAAGGCGAATTGTTGATTTACCTTGCATAAACCCTCATGAACGAATGTAGAAATTGCTCAAATCCATGAAGATGCTTGAATTTTCTTGGAATCCAAATATTTTATATTTGAATGTGATTTATAATCAAGGATTCCTTCACAAATGCATAGATCTATGATTGCCACTCCTAGATCTTGAATGTTGATATGCTTGAAAACACTTGCAAAGAAGGAGAGAGAAGAAAGGGATAGATGATGAATCTTCTTTCTTAATTGATAGTTCCTCTAGTTGGCCATCTTGGGAGAGAAACTTGCTTCATTTGGATAATATTTCCTTGGACTTGATAGACCTTGAAGAAATGGAGGCTTGAAGATCTTGAATTATGATGCTTGCCTTCAAATCTTGAATCCAAAATGCTCTTGATTGCTTGAAAACTTGATTGCTAAAATTTATGTATGCATGTGATTATGGATACAAAAATGAGGAGAGAATAGGTCCTTTTATACTTTACACCCTTATTTAAGAATTCAAATTTGATCAGGGTCGACCATAAATCAAGAAATCCCACTAACACCCCAACATTGGGCCCCGGGCAAATTTTGGGCCCATAATGCATAGGACAGAATGTCATTGGCATTTTGTCCTAGGGAAAAATCTCCAATGGAAACCTATACCATGTGAAATGATGCTAGAATTATAGGGGATGTTGGGAAGGAATAAAAAGAGTGGAGAGAGAAAATATAGGTTTTTAGGATCAAGCATAATGCACATTCTGACCTCGAAATCACCAAAATAGGGACTAATAGGTCCTAATAAGTATCCCACAATGAGTGATAAATTTTTAGGAATATAAATTTAGCCCACACTTTAGTGGGAGAATGAGACAGCTCATGCTCATGTTAAATTAGACCAATGCAAAAGAATGATCTTATCAAAGTCAGGGAGACAAAGAGACATAAATCCCCCAAATGACTCAAGTCTTTATCAAATCTGAAGACAAGATAAGAGAGCCATCGCTTGGAAGAGAGAAAGAAGAGAATAAGAGAGATAAGCATGATCACTATCCTAGTAAGGGAATGCCTTACTATGGATCACACAAAGGGAAAGATGTTACAAGAGATGGCATTGAAGGTTTAGCAAGCTATTTTATGCTAGTCAATCCATAAAAAAATGATCAGTCCTTAAGAAAAACATTATCTCCATTAAAGGATTTGACAAAGGGGGGGTGATCAGGCCTAAGGAAAGCATTGTCTCCCTAGGGATCAATACAAAGTGACCAGGCCTAAGGAAATCATTGTCTCCTTAGGGATCAAAGAAGGGGGATCAATCCTTAAGGAAAGCATTGTCTCCATTAAGGGATCTGATGAAAAGGATAAACACAAGGAAAGCGTTGTCTCCTTGGCCATTTGCAAGAGAAGCTAAATTGAATCATTGTGTATGTGTGTGAAAAATGTGAAACCTGGAGCAGAGTGTGTGCCCCTTGTTAAAGAGATTGCAAATGCTTGAACGAGAGCAATGGCTTTAACAAATCATACATGCATCCTCAAGAAGTGTTTCCACTATGAGATGCCCCCAAGAAAGGACAAGTCAAGGGAAATTAACATGTGACAAAAGAGAGCACATAAGGGATCTAGTAACTCTAGGTTCATTATGATCATATGATAATACATGAGATATTATATCAAAATGAACTACCATCATCCCCCAAAGGTAGCATAACTATGAGCACAATGGAAGAAATGTCATGTTAAAATTATGAAGAAGAGTCTTTTGGGCCGACATCATAGAGATCATAAAGAATATGTAGATACCATTTTGCATCATTCCCAATTAGACAACAAAAAGGCACATTTACGAACAACGACACATGCACGACATAACATGTAACAACATATAGAATAAGTGAGATACAAATAGAAGAATGGTTATGACATTTTGATTCCTTTACCACCTTGCACAAATAGAGAAACAAGGTTCATTTAAAGAAATCAAAACAAAACATATAACATGAAACACATCATAGGGAAAGCACATCACGAAAAACAAGCAAACACAAAAAAAAACACCACACAAGAGGAGCTAATCAAGTGTATCACCTGCCCCCTATCTTGGTCTATAGTGTTTAGGGAATGTGGGAAACACACAAGAGCAGAAACACCGAGAATGGTAGAAGGAAAAATAGCCAGTTATGAATGAGGACCATGCTTTGAAGATGGGTCACTTTTCTCATCACTAGGATTAAGAGATAATTTTTGTGAAAACATAGCTGGTAAATCATGATTAAAATCAATAATCTCAAAAATACCATCATAATTTGTAATGCCTCGCCAATGAACCCTTGGAAAAAAGGTTAAATATGTAGTGAACAATTTTTTTTGTTATAAGAGAATACGTAATTTATCAAATGCATCAAATAACCATGACACAAGCACAATACTACATGCTAGAGATGATATGACGATCACAACATGATTGTACGCAAGAGAAATACTTAACAACTCTCCCAATGGTTCCCAAGAAACCTATACTCGAGTGGGAACATAATAAGCATGTTCACCCTGTCTCTTGAGAGTTATAAACACTTCAATGAACTCTACGGATCATGATCATACCATCATCAACAATCACCCATTGAGAGAACCACAACACCCTCGTGGGGATACAAGGTAAGAAGTTGAAATCGAGAAGAAAGGGGAAAACTTCACCAACGAATACAAATTTGATCTATTATGGATGGGATGGTCTCTACTCAAAAGAGGGTATCTGGAAATTGTAATTATGTTTTCTAGAAAATGTACATAAGCATCCACTATTCCAAAAATGACAAAATTTGATGGCAAACGATCTTTCCCCAAAATGACATTTTCTCCCAGAAATGATATTATAAGTACCAGAAATGACGTTTTAAAGGACTGGAAATGACACTTTAAGGAATATAAATGACCTTTCACCCACTGGTACAAAAACAATAATATGTGACTAAAAAAATTACTAAAAGTTGTATATAAGTGACTAAACTTAGTCACGTGACTAATAGTAGTTAATTTGTAGTCATTTATAAAGTGACTAAATTTACTACTAAATGATTTAGTCATGGATTTTAGTCATAGATTTAGTCATGTATTTAGTCACATATTTAGTCATAGATTTAGTCACGTATTCAGTCATTGATTTAGTCATATATTTAGTCTCATATTTAGTCGTATATTTAGTCACATATTTAGGCGTATATTTAGTCATATATTTAGTAGCATATTTAGTCATATTAGGGAAGGATGGAATCAAACCACCATCCTCCTGCTTGTAAAGCAAGTTCTCTTCCATTGAGCTAGTACCCTTTAAAGAATAATCATACAATGTGTAATCATAAAATAAGAGTATAATATATATGAAAATACACTCAAGATTTTCATGATATGATCTTGCAGGTTTGTATTGGCCATTAAAACACTTGGAAACGAATGTCAAAACCAATTAAAATTGAACATCGACAAAACTTAAATTCATAATGGCCACAACTTCTAAGTTGGGTCAAAATTGCATACAAGATATCCCAAGAGTCTAACTTGCAGGGAAAGGAAAATCATCCTAGAAAAACACAAGAAAAATTACAAAGTTTCTTCCAACTAGAAACATGTACCATGTCTCAATGGTGAGGCTGACATGGCTCCTAGTGAAAATACAATAGCAAGATAATGTCTAAATATCCAATGTATGAACTTCAATAATAGTAAAATTTTACATTACGATTGTTTAAGCTTAAGAGATGGTGATCTAATTCTTTAGTTTTTATTTTTGTTTCATATCCTACATTTAAAATATCTTGTTGCATTTGTTTGAGACATATTTTAGTGTTTCAATTTTGCAACTTTGGTGTTATACTCATGTCATGATATATTTATTGATGTTGTCCTCTACAGAACGAAAAGCTTCCTGAAGATCAAAGAATATCTGCCAATGAAAAAATGCTAAACAAAAAGGAACAATAAACAATACACTCCAAAGGAAGAAAACTTGAAATCCTAAGATATTATAATGCACCAACCTACCAAAGTTCAAGCTGAGTTGTGATCTTAAGTTGTTCAAACATTATTCTCTCACTAGACAGTTGCAAGAAATACTTTATAACCTCCTCTAATGAACTGACGTTAACTTGCTGAAAAATGATGTGATACTGAATAAGAACTCCTTTTAAAAACCTTCCATGCCTCATGTCAACACAAAATTTAAGGAAAATAATAGTAGAATTTCTTTTTGATAGCCCAAACATAATCCTTTTATGAGAGAGACCATTGTGACTGGTTAGGTGATTTGTGTCCACTATCTTTGGAAATCAAGGGGTTTCCATCCTTCAATATCTACTGATATACAAACAATATGTCTAATATATTTGAGTGAACTCAATAGATAAACTATCATGTATTCTCTTGAGGATTTTCTTGATTAAATATGCAGAGAAGCAACCATGAAGGATGCACAAGGGATGCAGACGGAGCTTACTATTTAGGTGAAACTTGTCATAATGGAACAATCAACAAGAAGTCATGAAGGCTTTCTAGAGATCCATGCCTCAAAGATATGTCATCCCATAGAATGTGATGATGCAAGATATGTATACAATGGATTTATTGAAAAGGCTTTAGAAACATTCAATCAAACACAATTGAGAAGTTTAAAGACATGTCCTTTGGCATCATCCTCCATGCCTATGACCAAATTGGAGATTTGGAATAGGGTATTTACATCCATCAAAGCATAATAGTAAGACAACATATTTCAAATATTATAGTTGGAAATGCTCTAGTAGACATGGTGTAGTTTTAAAAATAGATCCAAGCAAGCATTCACTTGATGATAACTTAATGGATTAGGAAATTTTCATTGCTTGTCTTAATCAAAGAGATGTCATTTCATGGAATACAATGGTTGCAGGATACACACAAATTGAAGTTGATGAAAAAGAACTTGTAGCTCCCTGATAAGAGACAAAAGAGAGACATTTTTAGTCTTGCTTCATTTTAGATTTGTGAATTTATGGCGAAGTATAAGGTGATCCCAAAAGGGGACATTACAATCAAGTAAAAGAGACACTTAAATAGAAAACTTATATCCCAAAATAATACAGAAGTTTAGTTATCCCTAGGACTTAAACATGCCTTACAATGTTGCCTCAAAATAAACTAATTTTTTTTACAAAAGTTTAACATAAGGATGAATGGATTTACTCATATGCCTGAAGCAAGATAGGCCTCCAAGTTTTTTGTTGTGCAATTGTGGCTCTGATATTATCAAAAATAGTTGTGTTGTCGATGGATGCATAATATCATCATAAATCCAATATATTATCAAAGATTTTGATGGTTTTGACTAGGCATCATTTTTAAAAAATATATATCCTCAAATAAAACCCATTTTAAAGTAATTAAATCCTTAAGTGGTTTCCAAAAATGCTAAAAGATGCACAATCTAATTGAAGTCAACTCTATATAAATGGACTTGTTCAATAATAATATGATCATAAAATTTTCTAGTTTCAAACATAACAAAGTATATTACTATGTTTAAAATATATGCAATCAAATAATCACATTTTACAAAATAAAAATTTAACATATATCTGCATTCGGATTTGGAGGATGGTGCACAATGTTGGTGCAGAACTAATTCACTAGTTTGGTGACCTTTGGAACCCAAAAGACATCTAAACATATGACTATCCTATTAGGACCATGAATGCTAGTTTGGGTTTTGGCATCCAAAACTTGTTTTGTGGATATGTAGGAGGCAAAGGAAGAGTGGACATTTGTAAGGCTCCTACCAATTTTTGCTAGGTGTTGTAGACATTGGAAAGAGTCTTAATCTAAAATTATATTGACTGTCCTAAAGGGACTATCATATAACTATATTTGCAGTGACACTTAGACAATAATCAAACAGTAATGCATCCTCCATTGCCAACACCAAGTATTACATGATATAATTTTGTTACAAGGTGAAAGAAGTCCCTAAGTAATTGGTGGTGCTTGATTTGGCATGTGGTGTATTGGTTGGTCTTATATTTCTCAAATTTTCATTCTAATTCTCAAGAAGATCACATTTGAGTAAGCCCAAGTGTGGAAGTATGATTGTAGATTCTTCAGTTGGGGATTGTCCTTGTTATTATACCACATCATAAGTCAGGTTTCATGCTATTGCATTAGCCAAAGGATAGTGGATTCAACTAAATCTAGAAATAAGTCATTGAACCAAGCCATGTTGGGAAGGGTGTGAATACCCTACCATATGTTGTGTCAAGCTTGTTAAACCCTGCCTCTACATCAAAATCCATCAAAGAATAAAGGATAAAAATAAATTTGTCAAAGGTTGTATGCAAAATGTGGAAACATAGATAAAGCACCTAAATTGTTTAACATAATTCCTCAAAGAGATGTGGATCTATGTCAAAATGGAATCTTTGGAATAGGGTATGGAAATCCATCAAGGCGTAATGGAAGGGGTATTTTTCCAGATATTTTAGTTGAAAATATTTTAATAGACATGCATGCAACATGTGGAAGCATAAACAATGCACTTAAACTATTTGACATAATGCCTAAAAGAGATGTCATCTCATGGAATGTAAAACGAAAGGAATATGAGAAAGCCTTAGAAAAATCTTCCCTAGTTCAAAATAAATCTGAAGTTTGGAAAGAAGAGCAATAAAGAGAAAAGGAGTATTACATTTGATCTATTTTTTTTCAAATTAATCAACATTTCTTATTCTAGTCCTAATCCATTTATCTAAATTGATTATTTATTTATTTAATTAACCTAAATATTTATTAAGTGATATATTTTCCACTACAATACTTCAACATATTGTACCACATCCCTTTCAAACTTGACTTTTTTATATCACATAACTTTCAAACTTGTTATAATTTAATAACCTTTTTATAGTTCTTAGTATATGTTTTTTAATAGGACTACTATTATTTTATCTTGGTGTATGTTCAAACACAAGGGTAAATTCTGTTAGACTTTCAATGCAATATAAAAGACAAATCCTATAATACAAGAGGTAAAATAGTTGGGATGAAGAATATGTAACCTTGGTAAGGGTATTGGGAAAATTGCAAGGGCGTTCTACTCCACAGGCATATGCATAACGATATGGCTTCCCTAAGTATTTTGGAATTACACTGCACATGTCCATCCCTTTGCCATGCTCCTCTGGAGGAAATGCAGCCTCGAGTTTTCCCCATGGACTACCATCGAGAGGTATGATGAAATGTCCCACTTTGATCACATCAATTAATAATATTGTTTTGATTAAATAAAGAGAGAAGAACTCAAATCTATATATAAAATGATCATTAAGACAATAGAACTTGATTTTTTAACAAAAAATATTACAAAATAAAAAAAATTGAATATTTTTACTTGGAATCTGGAAGAACATCCTTTCCAGAGAAGGATTTTAATTCTTGCAGTCTCAATTTATCCATGATGATGGTATCTACATAATGTTCACAACAATCTGCTATCACTGCCACCACCTTCTCATTCTCATCTTTCTCGTCATAAGCATTTATGAAGTGGAATGTCATAAACAATGGCACCTCAACTGATGCTACCTGTCAAAAATTTTCAATTTTTAAATTCATCACTACATGAAATACCAAGGAATCAAGTATGAATTTGATTATAGATTCATATATATAACCAATTGTTTCCCTTGTATGTGTTGACACAACATGCATGAAGGCCCTTGATTCAGGGTGTCATTTGAACTTGTATAGAGGAGTATGCTTATCTCTTAACATATTCTCTACACAATACCTCAATGGCATTTCAGGAACTATGACATAGTTATCTGTTACACCTGAAAAGAATGTACCCAACTAGGTGCAGGGCCACATCTATAATCCACCTGAATCAATTTCATACCAAATTTTGTTAAATAAATCTTAGATTTAATCATGATTATTATTCAAAATCCTATAAATTTCTTAAAAAACAAAGTGGGTAGGAATAATTAGATGCATGTTAGATTGTGATATTCTGATACGATATCAAGATTCAATTATGCAGTTTTTAAGTCAATTTTGTTGATTCGTATTATATGAATACCACTTTATACAAACATTTTTTTCAACAGTAGCAATTCACATAAATTTAGATCTCACTAATTGTAATTCACATAAACCCACCTTTCGTGACTAGTGACTATCTCTTATTAGCACTGATTCGTAATGAACCCATTTTTAATTAGTAGTGGTTCACATGAACCCATTTCACACGAGAATAAATAGTCTATTTGACACTCATGTTGAGATTGCTGATACGCAATGCAACCAAGATCACCTGCATGCAAGACCATTTCACAGAAGAAGAAGACAGAAGAGAGGATAGAAGTAATCAGACAGCTATGGCGGCCAAAATGAAAGAGACT
>MU224169.1:4108787-4122546 GCA_018584345.1 Thuja plicata | reverse complement strand
TTCATGTGTATTTACAATTTTAAGTCTTATGTAATGGAGTCTGGATTCAATTTCAAGTTTTAATGATTTCTCTATTGAAGAAGCATTTTTTATTTCTTACTGTGGGCTTTCTATTTGGGAGAACATACCAGTGAGATGCGTATGGGTCCTTGGGTGAAGAATGTGATAGTTTTAATGAATCGGGTTCCATAGTGTTTGGCACCCGATATTTCTTATCTCTGTTATGTTTATATTGGGTGTGGTCTGATAAACTTTTCAAATGTTAGAAATAGTCTCACATCGATTCATATTATTGTTTATGCATGCCGATTTTATCATTTCAAAACTGATTTAACTCAGCTTCTTGGTGTCGATGTTGTTTATGGAAGAGTTGAATGGTTAATGAATCGGGTTTTGAGGTATTGGAAAAGGATATTAATAGTTTGGTTTGTTGATATCTCAATGTTCATGAAGGTCCCGATTTGGGACAATGGAGGCGTTTCAGTTGTATGGTTTAGGGAAACAAGTTATTAAACTTTCAATGATTTTGATAGTCGTTACTTTGATCTTGCACTGGCGGTTGCATACGAGTGTTATTGGTTGCAGGTTTTTCAGTTTATACACGCCACGTGGACACCATGCATGGACGATCATTTTGATGAAGAGGCCCAAGAATTACATGTTTCCACAGTCACCATAGAGAGGGAACTGCGAGAGATCTTGTCAAGAGGCCTCTATATTTGAAATAAACAGCGATGTGATATACCACCTCGGCCTTCACAGTGGAGTGATTCAAATGAATCCTGAAGACTTTCATGGGTAGTCACTATGTGATTTTAAAAAAAAGCATGAGCATGACTAAATGCTTCAAGCTAGGTCATTAGTATAAACTGAGTCCACTCGGTTATTATTATGGAGAGTACGACATAGCCCGAGACCATTAATGGCCGAGGATTCTCTCTTGTTGGTCGGTGACCCAAGAGAGAATCAGTGACCGATTTGAAAAGATGGTGAACATGTTTGTTACGTATATGGCGATATTATGTGAAATCTCGATGGAGATTGAGGAAAATGAAGGAGTCAATGGAGAGTAAGCCAAGTTGTGAGAATGTAGAGATTTTCTCCGCATCAGAATTCAAGACCGAATGGATTCAGTTAGTACTGAACAAGATCCATGACGAAAAGTTATGGCTGGATGAGCCTAAACCGATAACAAGAGATATTATTCATGCTATCATAGGTTATCCAATAACTGATAAGGTAAGGGCATTGTAGCACCCACCTAAAGCTGACATTGAGAAAAACACAGGAGCTAAATGTGATGGAAGAGGACTTAAGGTATCCACCATTATCGATGATGAACTGAAATTTGGAGCATGTGTCTTAGGATACAAGTTCTTTCAGGCTAGCAGGATGAACAACATTGCATCCAGAGCAGTGGATACAACATACAAGATTGTAAAGAAGGGAATTCAGTTAGATCTATCAGAACTTCTACTCAAGCCGTTAGAAGAGAACTTGAAGACAATCAGAAATGCAAAGTCAAATTCATGTAAGTTTGGTTCACTTATCATGTGCATATTCTTCTACTTCGAAGAATCTTTTCCATCTATAGGAAATGTGCAATGGGACACAACAAGACCAGTGACCATTCAGATTAGTGAGTTTATAAAATCACTAGGAGATAATTTTGAGTCAGTAATGGATGAATACTTTGATGGATTCAAGGAGAGAATGTAGAAGAGAGTAAGGATCCCCGAACAGTTAATTGAGAAGTTCAGAACTAACATATGTTTTATGGTAGACACTGACTTCACATACATCAATCCATTTGTACCGAGAACAACATGGCTATCTCCACTTGACTATGAGGTAAACATAGATCAAGCATCCAATGCAATTGATGCATTAATAAATGAGCCATTAGATAAAACAAAACCCAAGTTTGACACTTATGAAGAAGCCAAAGAAAGAATCAAAACTGGCTTGGTTGTGAAGAAAATTGATAGTAAGAAAGACAAGATGGTTAAGAACTTAAAGAAAAGGTTGTCGGTCACAGAAGAAGAAACCGAAAAGATAGAAGAAACTGAGGGACAGTCACTTGTCAGTGAAGTTGAGTAGGAGAGTGACTTAGAGTCTACAGAGTCAGATACACCATTGCCTCCACTAGCTAAGAAGCCTAGGACTACAACTTCAACAAGGACAAGAAGTCAAACAACCAAGGATGCAAGTCCTTCATCGGTTAAGAAAGGTCAAGTAAGGACCTATAAGAAAAAACCTCCAACCACAAAGACCACAACACCTAAAAGGAGAAGGAAACTAATCCTAAATAAGGAAGACATAGAGGACATAGATGAATCTGTCCAAATAGAAAAGACTAAGATTCTTGAAACTATTGATGAGATATGTGAGCCAATTGAAAAAAAAGGTGGCTTAACCGACACTAAGGTAAGAAGATGGCTAACATTGCAGCATGATCATCAGAACAAGGTTGAGGAAGCATTGATAAAAGAAATGATAAAATTCAAATATGTACCAATACAATTTGATGACAGAATGCCAAAAGCACAACAAGAAAGATTATCTGCTAGATGGACTTATGCATTGAAGAATGAAAATGAGATAAGGGAAAGAGTACTAGTTTCTCTCATGCCTCCCAAATAAAAAATGGAAGAAATCTAGGAGATGATGGAGAAACATACAAAGGAGTTCTCACCCAAGATGAGAGCTTACAAATTTCTACAGGGCAAGATTATAGAGCTAGAAAAGGATAGTAAAAAAATTTGGTGTAAAATACTCAATCGACCTACTGAGGAGGTAAGCCCCGAACATGTTACTACAATTGATAAAGATGTAACAACAATAGAATTGGACAAAGAAGAATTGGACACTACAGGCAACAAGAATATGGATGTTGTAGATGAGACATGGCCGTACACAACTGTGGACAATACTATTATTGAGATCTCCGATGATCCAGCAAATGAGGTAAATAAAGATGAAGATGTGACTATTGTCAAAGACCAAACCGACGAACAAGACACTATAATTGATGTTGCACAAGTACACATACCGGGCCAGATGCCACTATTGATTCAAGCAATCAATATTATCTCATAGAAGGAGACAACCCCGAGCCCAATGCAAGCATACCCGAGGACAAGGGTAATGAAGAGAAAAAATATACATTTGAAGAAAAGGACACAACCGATGAACAAAATGTCATCGATGGAGAACAAAAAGATGGAGGTAACACTGAGAAAGATGCACAGATGAAAGATGTTGATGAAGTGCACAAAGAGACAGATGAGAAATAAAAGACAGTTGATACCACGCCAAAGGAAACAAAAGGCGAAGCTGCAAAAACACTGAAGGTTGATAAGGAGATGTCCTCAGACAAATGACAGGCAAACACTAAGCAGCAAGAAAAAGGTACATAAACACAAAAACCATCTAGTAGCACATTAGACCAAGCAGAAAAGCTAGATATGGTTTTGCATACAGGTGGATCATAGAAGAAGAAGAAGAAAACAAAGAAGAACAAGTTGGAAGTCACACTAGATGAAATCATTGAAATACCCAAATGTGACCCAACTACATTAGATTTTGAATCTCTCCAAGAGTATGGAGAAATCTTCCAAAGGAAAGCTTTGCAAGAAAAGCTTAAGAAGCAACACTGAGATTCATTGGTACTGGAAAACACAAGGGACATCTTGAGCCAGATAGTTCTCGACATAGATGTTGATCACAATGCCCCCATACTAGATCAACTTGCCACCCTCACTGACGCCATCACAACATAGAATGTATATGCAGAAAAGGCAATTGAGGAGAAAACAGAACAAAAGTTTCAATACAAAGTGACAGAAAAGATCAGCTAAGAAGTGGCAAAGAATAAGGTAAAATTGTTAGAGTTATCAGATCAATTAGATCCAATCATTACTAAAGTTGTTTCCTTAATACAAAAGCTATGCACTTTAGAGAAATTTACTAAGGATAAAAATGATAAGATAACAAAGATCAAATCTAATCTAACCATAAGTGCACAAAGTCTAACCACCGATGGAAATGCAATCAAATTGCATTATGAGAAGATCATTGAGATAAAACGGTTAAGACAAGAACTTTGGGAAGCAGAATCACAATTAAGAGAGGAGGTTACCGAGATTCAGTCTCTACTTTTACCAAACCTTGCACTTCTGCAAGCACACTTAAGTTCAGCAAGGCAACTTATTGCCACCCTTGATATGTTTGTAGCAGACAACATCTACGATATGCATCCACAAATCACATTAGAGCATATTGATCTTGAACATTTAAAGGAGAAATGGGAGAAGATGATGGAGGAAATGAAGTCCTCTCACTCTCATATTTTTGATAAGCTATAGGTATACACCTTTGCCCTTACTATCAAAAAAGGGGGAAAAGGAAATAATATGTACAGAGATGGAGCATATAGTAAAAATGGGGAAAGGAAAAGGAAAAGGATAATATAGAACAAAGGAGAAAAGGAGGAGATAGTATAAAGACAAAGTGTACATATACATATACTATACTATACCAGCATATGCATAGGGGGAGTCATGAATTGACTAAGGTAAAATACATGGTGTTCATACTATAAATTTTGGTAGTATTCTGCACATATCAGTTTTTGATACTAATGTCAAAGGGGGAGATTGATAAACATAAAGTTTTACCATTAGTATGCAATTAGAAAACAAGTTATTTAAACCATCGGTTACACTACACCAAAAGTCAGGTTTCCAGTTCAAACCAAAAATGCTAAGAAAGGAGAAAATCGACGACACAGTTTTGCAGTGTAAACCGAAAGTGCAACCCGAAGATGATAAAGTAGAACCTGATAGGAGAAAACTGAAAATGGAACTCGACGAGCATAATATAGTGCAAAATGAGAGAACAGATACAAAGGAACCTGACAAAAAGTTCGACCAAGGAACACTGAAAGACAGTCAAACTAATTTTAGAGAAAACCAAGCATCAGACATCGAAAGTCAGTTACATCCCAGAAAAAGTGGATCTAAATTCCATGTCAGATAAAACAACTGTATTCTATTTATAGAGTCTTGATTTGTTTTAAAACCATTACTTAAGGGACAAGCAACATCATTGTAATTGTTTTAATCAGTCTAAGTGATTAAAAACATGCAAACTAGGAGATCAAGGTCAAGTTGTAAACCTTTGATCATAGAGTTAGTTTTGTTATACGTGAAACTTAATTAGGTCAATATATCTTATAAATAGATGTTGTAATCATTCATTATTATAAATGAGAGTATGAATGTAGCCAACGATCACATCTATGGATCAGACTGAGAGTTTCAAGAAGTAGAACAACAAAAGATGAAATTGGTTATCAAGAACCAAGAACAGAGGCTACCAAGAAACAGAGGTATTAATCAATCATAATAGGTGATACATTTATACATGTGAATTATAATGGATCTATAATCAACAATTGTTACATATCATACACTCAAGTCAATGAGTATTTTTGTCTGCATTATAACAAGTGTAGCAAATAAAAGAAATCCTTTCAAGGAAGGTGGATTTAACAATCCTATTGTAAATCTCTTAACCGAGTACACACTAAGAAGTGTTGCTAAAGCTCTTAACAAAGTAGACCTTAACCAATCTCCACATAATACTCCTAGTAGGGTAGATCATCATAAGTGATCAAATTGTAAGCCTTAACCAACCCCTTCCAATCTGCAGATAGTGAATTTTTTGTGGGTGCCATCCCCACCATAGTTTTTACCTTCTAACAGGGGTTTTCTGCGTTACCATATCTTGTGTTATGAGTCAATTACTTTCTTGAATGTTTCTATGAATGGTTACATGTTTGATAAGTTTAAAGAGTTGATATATCTTACACAAAGATAGTATAGAACAAATGGTTGGATATACAATTGATTACACAATGGATAAAGGTTAAAAGAGATAAAAGTTTTAGAGGTATTGATTCACCCCTCCCCTCTCAGTACACACTTCCCATTATTTCCAACACCTATGATCATGAGAGAAATCACTACACAATGTTTGAAAAGTTTTGACATGGGTCAAAGGATCATCTTTATCATTATAGGTCTCAAGATGATGAATCTCTATGTATTGCAGAATAATGACATGGATGATATCTAGAGACAACAGACTAGCAATATCACAAGTAGGAATGTTGAACTTGGATTAAGTCATTGAAAAAAATTGTTGCTGAAAAGAGTACACAATTTTAGCCAAACTATTAATGCTAGAATCAGTAGAAAGAATGGTAGATGGAGGTATGTTTGAAATGTTTGGAGCATTATGAGAAATGGAAGGAATGGTTGAATATATAATGGGCACACTATCATAAGTGGGAATTAACGACGGTAAAGAAACACATGGCACACTTGAAGGGATAGTGGACACAATAGGGTTAGAAATGCCAACATGTATAGGGTTGAGGTTTTGAATGGAAGTTGTCGTGATATGTGGAGCATAGGTGGACACACTAGGAATCGAGGTAGAAATATGTATAGAGGTCTCGATACTAGTGGTGGGTGGAATGAAACATATCACTTGAGCATAATCTCCAATAGGCTTGACATTTTTATCAATGAGATGAGAGATACTACGCAAGATGTTAACACCATGTTCATCATTATGAATTAGCTTCTTTAAGCCCTCTACAATAGAAATGACTTTGGGATTAGAGTTCTCTTGTCCTAACCATTGTTCAAATTTCTCAACATCATTGGAAAGTTTTTGGACTTCATAGGAGGGACTCTTAAAGCCTCATATTCATCATGAGAAGAATGGGAAGAGTTGTTCTCCATAATAGGATTGATGTCATTGGTATGCATGTTGGTCTTATCAAGATTCCTAGGAAAAAGAGAAGGCTCGAGATCAAAGGAACCCATAAGTCTACGACTTCTCCTAACCAGAATGTTATAAGTAGGAATCAAAGTAATAACACTCATGCACAAGGGAATGAAATAAAAGATGGAGATCTAATGCGTGAAATTTTAAAGAGATATGCAATGACAATATTTTTATGAAAATCACATCTAACTAACAAATTTAAAGATTTAATGTAAAACATGCAAAATAGATCGAGATCTAATTATGAAGATGAGAAAAATGCAATGCATACAATCTAGATCTAAACACCAAATCAGATTTGCATTGCAGTAAATCTATACATCTAGATGCATACAATGTAATGAAAATATAATCTAATGTAATGCATACCAGGAGATCATGCAAAGAGGATCTAACTACCAAATCAAGAGTACGTAACAAACGTTGTGTTCACCAAAAATGTATGGTTTTCATAAAAAATGTATGGTGACTTTATGAAAGAAGAGGGGAATAAACAATGGAAATATGTAGATAAGTCACCTCCTCTTTGTACAATCATACATTTGGAAGAAAGATGTCCTCAATAGGCTCAAGAGGAGACTCAAGTGCTAACTGGGGGAAATGATGCTTCACTAAAATGAAAGTGATTGGAGAATGGAAATGATAAAATGAATGCAATTAAAGTATTTTCTATGCGGATTAGGTGA
This sequence comes from Thuja plicata, assembly GCA_018584345.1. Taxonomy (NCBI): domain Eukaryota; kingdom Viridiplantae; phylum Streptophyta; class Pinopsida; order Cupressales; family Cupressaceae; genus Thuja; species Thuja plicata. Next base: position 4,114,999 of record MU224169.1, on the reverse strand, counting down.
AGGTATAGAAAATCGTAAATAATAGACAAAAACAGACTTAGAATGAGCAGAATTGGAAAGTAGAGCAGAGAACTAACCTGTAGGTGAAATACGAGCAAAAAATGGTAGGACATGTTGAAAGTCATCCTGTACCCAAGGACAAGTTTCCAATGACGTTCTATACCCGACAATTCTAGCTAAAATTTTACGAGGAGTTCTGATTGTGTCTGATATTCTTGATTCCGATCTGGTGGCTCTGTAACCTGTTCACGCACACAAAAAGTGGAAAAAAAGGTTGTGGAAATGGGTTTGCCTTGGTCAAATCCCTGTATAGGAATCAACCTTGAAATATGAAAGAAATTGCATAAAAGAATGTATGTAAAAAGGCAAATTGTTGATTTACCTTGCATAAACCCTCATGAACGAATGTAGAAATCACTCAAATCCATGAAGGCGCTTGAATGAGATTGGAATAAAAAGAGTTGACCTTGAAATGTGATGTAGAATCAATGATGCCTTCACAAATGCATAGATCTATAATTGCCACTCCTAGATCTTGAATGTTGATATGCTTGAAAACACTTGCAAAGAAGGAGAGAGAAGAAAGGGATAGATGAATCTTCTTCTCACTTGATTGAGAATTCCTCTACTTGGCCATCATGGTAGAGAAAATTTCTTTAATTGGAGAAGATTGCCTTGGATTTGAATGATCCTGAAGAAATGGAGGCTTGGAGATCTTGAACTAAGATGCTTGCCTTCAAATCTTGAATCCAAAATGCTCTTGCTTGCTTGAAAACTTGATTGCTTGATTGCCAAAAGTTATTTATGCATATGATTGTGGATATCCAAGAGGTCCTTTTATACTTTACACCCTCATTTCGGGATTCAAATTTGATCCAGACAGACCACAAATCAAGAAATCTCACTAACACCTCGACATCGGGCCCCAGGCAAATTTTGGGCCTAGAATGCCTAGGAAAGAACAAGGGACAGGTCGCCAATGATAACCCCCTGAGAAATGAGCCTAGAATTATAGGGGATGCCAAGAAGGAAGAAAAATAGCGAAGGTAGAAAATATAGGTTGCTAGGATCAAGCATAACGAGCATTCCGACCTCAAAATCACCAACATAGGGGCTAATAGGTCCTAGTAAGTATCTCACAACATGTGCTAACTGTTTAGGACTATACATGATTATAGAATCACAAGTTTACATCCCCACATCGATAAGGATTCAACTAAATCTTATTTATTTAGAAGTTTGGTACACTAGACATTTCAATTAGACTTTGATATATTCAAGTCAAAGGTATAACTAATAACAAACATAGTTAAGTCCAATCACCCAAAGACTTATCTTGATCCCTAGGCTCCATATTCATAGCCCTAGATTAGATCCACTAATGGATACTTGATAATGTCATTTCTATATTTGTAGTTTGAATATGAACCTTGAAATTCAAAATTTAAATTATATTCCATCAACTGTTTCCCTAGCTATTGCAAGTGCTTTGTACGCTACATTGTTATATTTAAAGACATTAATTCACTTTGAAATCATCATAGACAACCTAGGACGCTTCATTTTAAATAAACAATTTCTAGAACCATAAATCACACCATCTTAGATCCATTGTACACTTGCTTTCATTTAATTAGCTCAATTTGGGATTTGTTTAAGAGAACCTTATCCTCACAATTTAGTAGAGTCCCTAAAGATGTGTACAAACATTGTCATTCCTTAAGGCCCCATTTGTTTGCAAAATTGGAATTTGACTCAAAACCTGATTATCTCAAAATAAGGTTTTGAAATTCCGGTTTTGTGTATTCCGAAGATAGTTTGGACCGTTTGGTTGACCCAGAAGATGACTAAGACAATCCATCTTCTGCATTTGGTTGCCATTTTCAAAATTAGAATTAGAATTAGATTTAAAACCGTTATAAAAAAGTTGTCACATTTATAAAATATAAATCATTAAATGTCACCTTTATAAACTAAAATGCCGAAACGGACGCTGCCGGACCCGACATCATATAAAATGCAACCTGTAAAAAATGAATTCGGGTTTTATTATTTGAATTCCACCTATTTGAGTGGAAGTGGAACTTCTAGAAGCTCACCCAAAATGAGAATTTGAAAACACAAACCAGGTTTTTAATTTTGCAATCCAAACGACAGATTCGGCTCAAAACCCAAAAATCCACTGCCAATTCCACTCGTATTCCCGCAAACAAATAGGGCCTAAGAATATTCATAAGATTTAGTGAATCAATTCCAAGACTCCACCTCTTCTCAAATTACTTTTGAAAATTAACACACACACATATCACATTTAAGTACATACATAGATTGAACCTACAAAAACGTAAATAAACTAAAACAAATCACCATAAATATACATATTTTGAAATCATTTTTTTTTATATGAGAGGAATATCCCACAATCCAGTCCAACCACTCTGAATAATTTCAATTGTAAGTCCCAACTCCTTAATTTAAAAAACAAAAAAAACAAGAGCTCTGTGGAGCTAGAGTCCTTGCCTTGTGCAAGTAGTAGAATGGATAAATTGAAATTAGTGATTAGGTATATACTTGTTAGAATTTAGAAAGTTATTGCTGGTTTTATGCTTCTTAATCAAATCCATGGGGTAACAACAAAGACATCAGTTGGGTGAATGTCAAGATGATGATAAATGCCTGCAATGTTTCTACACCAGCAACATAAAGCACCAGATCAGTTATTAGTTTTTTACTAATAAAACCAGGAAACAAGTAATACCAACATATATTTTACTCATAGACGAAAGCCTGCAACACTTATAGTCTGATTGTTGTCTACAACATTTTGTTTTTATGTGCATTTGGTTTGAGTGCTGTTATTTTCTCACTGTGTAGTGCTGTTATTAACATGTGGGAATTGTAGGCTTGGAAAGTGCCCATTAAGCAAGATACTAATTCCAGAATTATCTATGACAAATCCTCCTCATGCTTGAAGTAAATACAATGCTTAAAGTGTCATTTCATGATACCCAATGTTTGTTGTATAATCTAAAAAAATATGGCAAGCAGATTAATACATGTGACCACCATTAGAGTCTAAGATGTTATGATTGCATAACTGCAGCAATGTAAAATGCATTGCAGTTTGCAATTAACACATGTGCAATACATTGAAAAACCATTTGTCGGGGAAATGACATACTTCTTAATTAAACAAAATATGAAAATCAATTTGGCAATCAGATTGTTTTAAAATCATTGAGGACTTTACGACTTTGTAAAATAGGAGTATGATTGGATTAAGATGTAAATTTACCCATAGAAAAGCTTATTTTTGTAGCATCTATGGTAATTGAGCAAAGAAATTCTATATTGAATATTTTATATAATGCAGAAATTGCACTATAATCCATATCATGGTATATGTGAGAACAAGAACATTGGTATTTTAGAAAGAGTATATTTATAAAAGAAAATCATTTTTGTATCTGTATTTTGTGTTACAAAATGTATAGATAGGACAGAGACCTGTTCTGCGAGTGAAGGCAACATGGAAAATTGTTACATATCTGAACAATTATAAGTGGTGGTCATATTAACAATGAACAAAAGAGTTGTTTTTACGTCTGTGATTGTAAAATTCTTCAATAGATATCGCTTGCGATACTTGAGCTTGAAGAGAACCATATTTTTTCATTCGAATCTGGTAATTGCAAAATACAAAATTCACCAAATGTGTTTTTACTGTGTTTGTTCTTTTCAAAATCTGTGGAGGAACATAACATTTCAATGCTTTTTTGTTGGTTGTTCTATGCAATGCAGAGATTTACAAAATTAGACAAGTGTCTATAACTGTAGCTTGCATCCACTTCTGAGGTGTTAATGTATCTGCAAAGTACAAGGAAAAGAGTTGTACATGTCAAAGAAGTTAGAAAACATTATAGTAAAATAAGGACTTTAAAAATGTACAAAGATAAATTAGGGGGTGTTTGGATCTTACGTTGCTGATTTTGGGTACAATGGAAATGATGTTGTTGTTGAGCGCAATTGTGAATGTACCTTGTATTTCAAAATTGCGAATTAGGCAGGCCATCAAAGACATTTTTTCCTTGTAGTTTTGAAACGGTGTTTGTGCAAGTTCTAGAAAGTATTTTTTGAGGAGTTTTCCATGCAAGGAACAATCAAGAACATCATCTTTAGTCTGGACTATGCATTGCAAGAAGGGCTCAAATTCGAAGGTTGTGTTTTTTGCACATGTGATGCATTGGGCATTGTTGGTGGTTGAGGGCTGTGTCAATGAGGCTGGGCGGTGACATAAGGTGCATAGGAGCTGGTATGGTGCTAAGTATGCATTTCTGGATTTCAAAATGCCTGTTACCTGTAATTTGAATAAATATTTAAGTATGGATATGAAACTGGTTTTTAGTTATTTGTACTATAATTGTGGTTATATTTTGAAGATTAAATGTTTTTTGTTGCTTACCTGGGTATTGGATGAAGCAAGTATTTGTAGAGTGGCTATTGCACAGTCATCGTTGAGGCTGTCAATGAATGTGGCTGGTGTTGTTTTAATCATGTTTGTGCCCCTTGGGCCGCTGCGGACCACATTCTTCAGTAGGAGAAATGCTGTTTGTGTTGATGCAAGTATCTGTTGCAGCGTTGCATAAGCATTGGTGTGGTAGCTCAAAACTGTAAGCTGCTAAGAAAAGAAATATCTTTGTTAATTTATGAAGGTATTATATAGTACAAAAAGCAAAAAATTGTGTTTGGTATATGGAGGGAATAGCTTACTGAGGCTGTGTCTGACATGGATTCTCCATCTTTGACATGAAGTTGAAATTCGTTTGGGGCCTGTTTGTGTGCAGCTACTATAACAGCCAATGTTCCAACCGAGTAGCTTTTTGGTGAGTGTATGAGTTTACTGATTGTTGTATCAGGCATGAGTTTTTGCTGGTTGCAGACTCTATCAATGGTTTGGATGGATGTGTCTGCAGTAAACTGGAGGCAGTAGTCAGCATCACCTCTTTCGTACTGTGTTTTCTTCTTTATTGTGAAATTTGTTATCCGAACAATTGAGCCAGGCAAGAGGTGTGCAAGAAATGTATCAATTAATTGATTGGTTACATTTGCTGTAATGGTCATTTGCCCGTCACTGTCGACGAGATCACAATGCACTATTGGTGCTTTCGCTGGGCTTGTGGGGTTTTTGGCATAAGCAGGACCGTATGTTACGATCACATCACCTTCAAAGGTGGTGGCAGATTGAGTTGTACATATTTCAATGATGCTTGATGCATGGTGTGCTTCCAATTTCATTCTGTGAGAAGGTGGAAATATGGATTTTAGGTTTTGGAACAGTATAAATGGTGATGGAAAGAGTGTTAAAAGTGGAGAATATGTCTTGCCTTTTTTCCTGGTGCTTGTTATCAGAGTTGTTGCCATCTTCTAGAGGGGTTTGTTGTTCAGTGGAGGACGTGAATAGAGTTATGAAAAATGCATAACAAAATTTAGTATTATGATTGAGTATAGATTGAAAATTTAAAAACATATGTACATGTGTTTGTGTGTTGAAAAAGGACAAATGTGAGCAAGAAGATGTGTTTGCAATACCTTTTTGTTGTAGTTGTTAGTTCTATGTCTAGCAAATTGTTGGACATTGGGTCTTTGATATGGTCTAGATTAGTACTTTGTTTGTGCAGTTCAGACGCTGTGGAGCTGCTTTCAATATCTGATGTTTTGTTTGTGGATGGCTCCATCTTAATCTGAAACAAATTAAAAGGCAATGACTAGATTAGTGAAGATAGGCAAAGGATATAAAGTAGAATGAAACAAAATAGAAGTACATCAAATATAAGATAGGCTTGTGAGCAAATTCAAATAAATTAGTAATAGAATAATTTTGCAGAAGATAATGAAAGAATCAAACCTGTTGTTTTGTTGTGGCCATATCAGATTCGAAGTGTGCAGGTTAGAGGTGAAGCTGTAAAGATATTGCAAAATGGTCTGACCAATATGTGTCCAGAATAGTAAATTTTGCTTGAGCGATATCGATATTGTGTATCCAAAATTGATCCAGTAAACTTCCTGCATGTGTTGTTGGTTTATTAGTGAGCAAAGACAATTTGTATTGTTGCATAAGTTGTATAAGCAATGCTTTTGCTTTTGTGGAGCGTAGCATGTCAATGTTGAAGTCTCCAACAATTATGAGTTTGTAATTTGGTGGCAGGGTGTTG
>MU224169.1:4069313-4088684 GCA_018584345.1 Thuja plicata | reverse complement strand
GGAGCTGTACCTGTCAATTCAGAGGGCAGTGATAGAAGACTTACACTGACCCATTTGTTGGTGACATCCTTTTGTTCTCTCACCTTGGGTGCTAAAAGAGTCAGAGATTACAAATCTAACGGGAGGACAAACTGTTAACCAACACTTCTAACATAAGATTGGTGAGAGATGCCATTGCATGTTTTTCAATGAAAAAGCATGAAAAACAGAGATGGCACAAAGTTTGAGGCAGATTGACGGAAGACCCAGAAAAATGGAAAAGACACCCAAAGAAGAGCACAAAAAACCTAGATAGAATCTGCTGTCAGATTCTAAATCCATTGGCTCGGAAAACGAGGCACCCAAAAAAAAGAGACTGACCTAGTTGAGATCTGCAAAAACTCACCAAGAATCTGCAAAATTTTTGAAAAACCGAGCAAGAAAAGTATGATTTTCGAAGAAAACCCTAGCCGGCTCCAAGAGTGGTTTTTTTTCTTCTGAGCCACGTTTGCAGAGAAATCGATCAGAGAATAGGTTGAAACTGAGGGTTTGCTGCTGGCGGTGTGATGAGGGGCCGAAATCCTTAAGGAACCAGCAATCCGCATAGCAGTGAGTTACAAAGAATGCAAGACGAAGCCGCACAAGAAAGAAGACTCGCAGAGCAACAGGAGAAAGGCCTCATCTTCGTGCGGGGAGTGCAGGAGAATGACGTCGCCGAGCAAAGACGACCCACAGAGAAAGAACGCGTGGAGTTAGCTGCAAAAAACCACGAATCATGAACCACAACCCACAGATAAAAAATCGCAATTTGCTGAGAAGAATCTCCACAAAACCCTAGTCGGGTTATTGAGGAAAAAAAAATGCAAATTTTTTTTTTGAACACACTCGGGCAAAGAGGGCTTCGAAAATTTTAAACAAGTTATTTCAGAAAGAAATTAAAATTTTTCTAGAGGCCAATAAATTTTGCTGATACCATATTATGGTAAAATAATGAATGTGTTATTAAACAATGACCATGAATGATCAATATATACAAGTACAAAAGAGAATGTTTCTATAACGAACAAGAGAGAGGAAATAGAAACATGCTGTAGAGAGAGAGAGAGTTTCCATAACGAACAGAAGGAGTTTATGGAAACATTACAAAAAGGAGTGACCATTAGAAAAAGACGGAAGAGAGAGTAAATCAGAAACTATCTAATATCTGTTATCGTAATAGATCTTTCCATAATGGAAATGATCGAGAACTAAAGATAGACTAGAAAGTTACTAATCTAACTAAACAACTTAAAGAACAAAAAGTTACTAAAAACTAATTGACTAATTTAAAAGAAAGTTACTTACAAGACCATTATACTAAATATTACAATATTACTTCAATAGGGAAAACATCAAATCAAAGAGGACTGCTATGTGGTGAACATGGGTGATACCAAAGCAGTAGTAGGTATCCAATGGGTTAGGGAGATATTACCAAGACTTTCAAAAGATGGAGCTTTGTTTTCAATACAACGACAGAAATGTGATCTTACAAGGTTTATCAGATGAGACGCCAAGGGTAGCAGTATCATCCAAAAGAATAGAGAGCCTTAGACATGGTCAAGTAGAATGGGCTGCCTAATGTATGATATTTGACAAGTCTTCAACCAAAATAAAAACTATAATGTAGACATCCAATCTATTCTAAGCAAACACAAAAACGTTTTTGGTGATATTTCTGCAGTTATTCCACCAAAAAGTGGTTTTGAACACATTATTGAACTTGAAGAAGGGGCAAAATCTGTAATCACCACACCCTATTAACATCCAAGAAAATATAAAAAAGAAATTGAGAAAACCATGAAGGAATTATTGGAAATGGGACATATTTGGCCTAGCTCTAGTCCCTTTTCTTCCTGTATAGTATTAGTAAAAAAGAAAGATGGTACCATCAGGATGTGCATTGATTATATGTTGCTTAATAAAAAGATCATTAAGAACCATTACCCAATTCCTAGGGTAGATGAACTAATTGATGAACTTCGTGGGGTGGTGTACTTTAAAAAAATTGACTTATTTTAGGATACCACCGAATCAGGGTGAGGAGGAAGGATGTCCACTAACAACTTTTAGATGTCATTTTGGGCACTCTGAGTTTCTTGTCTTGCCTTTTGGACTAACCAATGCCCTTACTGCTTTCCAATCATGCATGAACCACCTTTTTAGCAAACAAATAAGAAAAATTCTCTTGATATTCTTTGATGACATTTTAATTTATAACAAAACTTGAGAAGAACACCTAAGACACCTAGATGAAGTACTGGGGATACTTGAACAATAGCCATTATTTGCCAAGATATCCAAATGTGATTTTGGATTGGAGGACACAAAATCAGTGCCCAAGGAGTTAGCGGTGATGAAGAAAATATAGAAGCCATAATGGATTGGTCGAGACCAATGACGTTAACACACCTAAGAGAATTTTTGGGACTCCGCAACTACCACAAAAGATTCGTCAAAGGCTTCTCAAAGTTATCCGCCCCACTAACAAACTTAACCAAGAAAGGTGCATTGTCATGGAATAAGGTGCATTGTCATGCAATACAGAGGCCCAACAAGCCTTTGAAAAGCTTAAGCAAATAATGAGCTCCTGCCTAGTTTTTGGCCTTCCAAACTTCTCATTACCATTTGAGTTAGAATGTGACGCTTTTGGAGAAGGTGTTGGAGCGGTACTAATGTAAAACAAACATCCTATAGCCTTTGAGAGTAGAAAATTAAAAGAAACATAAAAGAACTATTCCATATATGATAAGGAAATGCTAGCATTCATGCATGCCGTAGCAAAATTTAGACAATACCTAGTTTGTGGGAGGTTCATTGTAAAAACTGATCATACTTGCTTGAGATTCTTCTAAAACCAAAAGGATCTAAATGACGGACAACAAAAATGAGTGAGCTAATTACAAGCCTATGAATTTGACATCGAGTACATGAAAGGGAACAATAATATTGTAACCAATGCCTTATCATGAAGATCCCATCTATGTTCCATGATGGATATCTCCACCGAATGGTAAAATTCCATAATCGCGAAATATGGCAAGGAAACACTATCAAATGATATATTAGGAGGAAAGCTGCAATATGAAAGGTACCAAGTATTAGATGAACTCATCCTTTACAAGAATAAAATATATGTTGCTTAGAGATCAAAGACGAAGGGGAGAATTATGAAAGCTTATCATGACACCCCTTTGGCCGGACATCAAGGGTATTACAAAACTTACAAACAAATAAGAGAGAGATTCTCTTGGAAAGGCCTTAAAGGAGACATCCTAAAACACATTAGAGCGTGCATGATGTGTTAGAGGAACAAAGAACATACATTTCCTGTAGGATTACTTCAACCCTTACCTATATCTAATTAGAAATGGGAAAGTATTTCAATGACCTTCATTATAGGATTTCCAAAGGTACAAGGAAAAGATTATATGGTGTGGTGGACCATCTGGCTAAGTATGCACATTTCCTTGTAATATCCATTGATTATAGAACCCCTCAAGTAGTCATTGTCTTTTTCAAATAAATTTTTGATCTACATGGTTTACCCAAAAACATTGTCAGTGACCGCAATAGTAGATTCCTTAGTTTGTTTTGGCAAGAGCTTTTCAGACTAGAGGGGACTGAACCCACCCGTAGTACAAGTTACCGCCCACAAATTGATGGACAGACTTAAATTGTCAATAAATGGTTGGAGGGATATCTAAGAAACTACATCATCGGACAACGAAATGCATGGATCAAATGGTTACATCTCAGGGAATATTCCTATAACAACACCCAGCATATGTCAATAGGAATGAGTCCTTTTAAAGCCTTGGATGGGTATGAGACAACCTCATTTCGAGATTTAATCCTCACCTAGAGTCGGGTGCTAGGAGCTAGAGACTTAGTGCAACAAAATGTAGACATTATGAACACACTTAAAGATAATTTGCACCAAGCACAAAATCAACAAAAGATATATGTTGATCAACGAACTGAAAGGACATTCAAAGTTGGGGACTTAGTCTTCCTAATATTGCAACCCTATCAGCAATCATCAATCATCAATCATCAATCAAAGTAAGTGGGCCGAGAAATTGAAACCAAGATTCTATTGGCCTTACAAGATTATAAGGAGGATTGGTGAGGCTGCTTACGAGTTGGAATTACTGGCGAGTAGCATAATTTATAATGTCTTCCACATGTCTTGCCTTAGGACAACAAATCACACCATGTTTGGAAATACCCTCGCTCAACGGTGAAGGATAATTGATTTTGGAACCCAAAACCATTATTGATATGTGAGAAAAGAAATCAAGGAATAAAACTATTCTTGAGTATTTGGTCAAATGGAAAAAATTGCCTATGGAAGATGCCACTTGGGAAGGAACCAAGATCTTTTGATCATCCCTATTTAAAATTGCTTGAGGCCAAGCAATCATTGGAAGGGTGGACTGTCATGCCTCCCCATCGTAAGCGAAGATGATAAAAACATAACAACAAATTGCCACATAAGAAGAAGCAAAGAATAATAAATAAGGGGTGGCATCTCCCTTGAAAACATATTAATTATTGCCTTGGGATCGGTGCTTTCCTTAATTGTTGATTATCATCTTTAACAAGGGGCAGTGGGTGTTAGTAAAAAGGCAGTCGGTGCACAAGAAGAGGGGCATCTGTTCAAAGTTTAAGAGATGTGACCCTTCCCAATTCAAGGCGTATAGAAGGAGTTGAAGCCTCATTTGAAGGGGGATGGAATGATCAAGAACAAGCAGATAAGAAAATAAGAAATCAGATCTAAATCAAGAGCAGAAGTAAATATTGAATATCAGCAAATAGATTAAAAAAAATGTGACAAAGTTAAATTATAGGTGTTCATGCCATCGTAATATTTGCAGAAAATAATGATCTTTCTCAATAATCTAAATGCTTCTTTTTATTATAAACATGTATTGGAAGATTCATATAATAATTTATTTTGTATTCAGAGATACAGATTGCAAATAAGGACAACCTTGCTTTTATCATGTACACCAACTTGAGATGGAATGGATGACCAGCCTTCCATGCTCTTGGGCTTGATTGAGGAGGATGGCCAGCCTCCAAGGTGAGATGAGGGATGGAAGGGTGACGCACCTTCCATGCTCTTGCAGTTTAAGGGCGACCATTCTTGAGACTGCTGTTTGCAAGTGTTTCAACAAATTCCTAATGAGACTATCATAGGACTCTACTTTGAAATGGCTGTTGCTTGTTTGGATTTCAATATGAATGATGTTTATGGATATCATGATGTTTACGAATGAATGACAAGATATATGTTATCATGGCTTATGATCTAATGTCAATTTCGAGTGACTAATATGTGGTGGACCTAGACCAGGATCTCTTTTATAAAGGGCATTTCAATTGGTAAAATTGTATTCTTAAATCTACTATTTTTCTTATTTTAATTGAAATTGTGGTTTTAGGGAAAAATTTAGGAATTTCCCAATAAGGGACATTGTAGTCTTAGAATGTTGTAAACACTATCATTAGCTGGTTAATTGACTTTGATGGTTTTCATGATCCAATTTTGCATTACATATCGTTGACTTGAAGGCTTTGGGTCTGACAAAAGCTCTAGAAAGAAAAGGTAACAATTCATCTTATATCATCTCCAATGGGATTTTTGTTCTTCATCATCTTTCTTGGACTGTTAACGTTCCTCTTAGAGATTGCAGTTCCAACCTGTACTTTGCAAAACAAGATTGGCTTAGTCGTTGACTCCTTCTTGTACTTTCCATCTGATCCTTTTGCACTCTTGGGTGACTTGGCCCTCTTGGCAACTCGTTTGGAGTGCCCATGTTTTTCTCTTGGAGATTGATGGTCCAACTTGTACTTTACAAAATCAAAATTTTTTCTGAGCCCTTGACTCCTTTAGATTATCTTGGCTTGCTCTTTTGCACTTTTTGTGCATTGCCTTTCTGCTCTTAGTTATTCATCTTAGCCTCTTTTGGTGCAATATAAATGCTTATTATCTAGGGTGATGCTCTCTTGTGGAGATGCTTACTACAATAACCTCCTTGCCATTCACATTCTCTGAAAAAGTGAAGAAAACATTCCCATCATTTAAGTGGTTTACAACAAATCACGACTTCTACAAAATCCTCGTCTTGGGTCTTACAGTTCAATGTTTGCATTAACAACAAATGCAACATGTATGGAATGAAGGTATGGTTCCTTCTACAAAGTTACCACGATCATGCAACTCTCAATGTTTGCATCAACAACTAATGTGACATACGGGAAATGAAACAAAATCAATTGAGGAACATGGCTTCACATCCAACAAATCAGCAGTCTTTTTGTGGAGTGCTATTTACCACGAGTGCTCTTCTCACCTTTGTATTGGTGACTCATTGTTATGCAACTTATTGTTCACCATGGAAAATTCTAGTCCCATGAACTTACTTCTAGATGCTCACCAATGTTCTTTTACAACTGTTATACCAATAAGTTTGGAAAAACCAGCAGCAACCTTATGACCTGTGCATATAGCAATTGAACAATGCAGCTACATCTTGCTTAAGTTGTTTACAACTTCTTATGTGCACGCCAGAACCATAACAAACTCTCTGTGGCATCTATAAATTAGGCCTATACCTGTATGCCATAAACATACAATGCCCACACGTGCTACAACAATGAACATGCTACAGTCAATGCATTTATAAATGTAATTTGAATTTGCATGGAGAAATGTTAAACTAAATTGTTAACACCTTTGTAATGTCCTGGTCCTCAATTCTTCCTTGGAATGCTCGCTCAACTGAGTGCCTTTTTTAACTTATATTGTCATGTGCTAGAAGTGGTAGGGAAATCTTGCATGATTTGCATGTCAACATGAATATATTAGAATGTGGAAATGATGTAATATTTTGATGCTGTGGGCTACTCATTCTTGTGGTTCTCAAATTGAGTAAATGGCTTCTCTATATTCACCCTTCATGGATTAAACTCCTCCCTACAAATGGAGTTAGTGTCTTAGTTCCATTCTTGTTCCTTCTAACAAATGGAACATAATAAACGATTTGGAGATTCTCTATGCGAGTGCTATACACTCATATGCACGCCAATCAATGTCTAAGCTTTGCAAAGATTCTGTGGTCTACCAATTAAACCTTTAATGGACTTCTTACTATTATACATTTGTAATGTGGATGGGGACTTCTCTATGGGCGGATTACGCTTGATTGCATCTTCCTTGAAAAGGTTTTTTTCCTTTATGTGCAACCTCTTGAACAATAGGTGCTTGAACAACTTCCTCTTTCTTTCTTATGCTTGATCCTTTTGGGAATGCCCTTTGAAATTATTTGGGAAGAGTTGTGCATGAAGTTTCCAATGCTTTGCATGTCAATGCTCGCTCATGTTGCAATGAGTGAAATAATTCTTTCCCATTACTTTGGATAACATTTTTTTTTGTCATCTCCTCATACTAATTTGGAGAGAGGTTTCTATAACTTAAACCCTTCCTGCTTTTTACACCTTGGCAATATATTTGTTTTGAAGAGTGGTATAAATATTCTTCGTTTGAAGTAATTAGGCTTCTTGGTGACGGATTGATATTTTCAACTCATGACCAAACTGCAAGCAATGAATTCAGAGCATTAAGAGAAATCAATAACAATATCAAATTGCTAATCTAAACCAAATGCAAACCTCAGATTGAGCACGATTCTTCTTTATTCAAGAGGATTTTCCCATGCTTGTGATGGATTGTGGTTGCTCATGTAATGAGCCTGAATCGCTCTGCTGAGAATTGATAGATTTTGCAACCACAGAAAATAACTTTGCAAGAAAGTATCCCTTTATTTATATAATCAATTTCAAATTGTGATTTTCAATCCACAGTCATAATCATTCCAGCATATTTATTATTAATAGATTCTGGAAAATGCACTCATTAATTATTCAGCAAATACAATAATAAAATGGAACCTGATATTTGCCAATATAGACGTATGTTGTTGTGATGACAGCCAACCAACATCCACGTTCCTCACTGTAATACAGTTACAGGCACATGAATGATCCCAAATTAGTCACGCGGCCTGCATTTACTCTTGAATTTGATGCTCTAGCACGCAAGAACAGAAGATCTCCACGTGCGGCCAACAGAGAGCACTCCAACGTCACTATATTCTCTGCCCATAAATAACAAATAAATCTCTGGTTCACTCCTTAGCAAACTCCAATCAGATCGACCTCTTAATACAGGTCTCAGCTCAATGACAAAATCAATTTTAGAATTAATTGCACTCTCAGTGTGCCAATTAATTATCAACAAACTCCTCAGATAATAATCTCCAAAATAAATCCAATTCTCTCCTTAGCCACAAAAATACAGTAGAGAGATCTTGCAATTGTTTACCTCGACACAATTGCAGCAGTGAAGAACTCAGAAACCCTAGCCCAAGGCTCAAGAAGAAAAATTATAAAATATTCAATAGACGAATTCCCTTTCACAAAGCATTACTTTTATAATTAAAAAGTGTCTTCTCTCACACACTTTTCACTTAAAACACCTTTTATACTTAGGCACATATTGAGTAATATAATTTATTAACTCATTTGGCTCCAAAAATGACCTTTTCATCAATATCATGAAATTATGACACACAAGGTCCTTGTTTCTTGTGCCCAAGATTTAAAACTTTTCATCCTGGTTCCAACGAGCTATACACTAATGCGCCCAACATATAATACCAAACTTAGCGAATTTAATTAAATAATAATAATAATTCACCCGTCTTGTGAAAACAACTGAAAAAGCATCAGGATCGAAATCTGTCTGCACTGGAGTGATCCTGATGACGAAAGATGATGAACGAACCCAATGGGGTGACTTACTAAAAATAGACGCTCTTTCCAAGATTCTTGGAGCCCAAACCGGAAGCCAAAAATGAAAACTGAGAGCATCATTCAACTCCTCTAACTCATCTGAGCTCAACGGAACCATCCATTGACTTACTATATATAGTAAGTCCCACCAAATGAAGTCATAACCCTCAACAGGGTCCCCCAAACAGGATATCCTGCCAATAACACCAAATCACACTCTTCCAACACTGCTGAGGTGTCCTGCCTGCCTTGCACTGACCACTTAGTGACTTACTATAAATAGTAAATACACTCAAAAGACCCTCTAAACACCTCGCTAGACCACGAGGAACGCAATGATGATCTGGCACCATCAATTCACTGACGTACTGAAAATGGGGACATTACAGTCCTCCCTCCCCAAGATTGCTTGTCCCCAAGCAATCACTGGAACAAGAAACATCACAATCCACCTGGATCCCACGGAAACCTGTAAGCCATGCCCCTGGCTCAAAGTGTAGGCTCCTGTAGCATCCTCTGAAAAACAAACGGGATGACTCTGTAAAGAGACCCATAACAACCACTCACCCACACTCTTGTACTGAATCTGTCTCTGCTCGAATCCCAAGAGAAATAGATCTCAGGACCATCAAAAACCAAGATGTATGGATGACTCAGATCACATACACCCTGAACTCCCCTTGCGCACCTAACTGACCTGTACTGAGTGTGTAGACCATTTGCACAACAGTGATGAATACCCCTGAACAAAGCTATACTAGGACCCGGATATCCACACACTATATAATCTCTGCAGTCACCATAACTCTGCAAGTCACTTGCTACTGACTTGCAGCCAAAACTCCCATCAACTGCTGATGGTGAAAACCCATCCCATAGCAGATGATAAGGACTAGGAGCCAACCCACGTCTATGTGCCATCAACTCATCAACATGTGGGTCAAAGGAAAAATAATGAGCACTCCTCACTGTGTAACGGCGATAAACTGCTCTGATCTTTGTCAGAGGCTCATCATCCACCAGTCGCGAACCCAAAGATGGCTCCAATCTCGAACTCTGCACAATTGGTTGGACAGGGTCCTGGGTGACCCTCTCAACAAACCCAACCTCTAAATCTCTATGAGGGAGCATCGTAGTCAAGGTACCTACAATCTCTCTCACCAAACGTCGAATCGCACTAGTACCCTGGATGAGAACACCCTCAGAAGCTTGGTAAGATCCCTCCCGAAATTCTGAACTCTCAAGAAGGTGATCCAAGAATGACCCTGTGTAGTAGAATTTATAGGTGGTAGCATCCATTTGCTCAGCTCAGATCCATAACTGGTCATCGTGTAACTGTGACGTAGCCAACTGCCTATCATCACTAGCTATGCGATCACTAACAACCAACTCAGGTGATACCATGTCTCCCTGCTGAGCAATCAAAGGAGTAGTGTCATGAACTGAAACACTGATCACTGACGGGTCCACTACACTACCCACAACGTCTTCTACTATATCACCTGACGCAATGCTACCAACTGGAGTATCCATCCCAACCGGAATATCCACCCCAATGTCAGGCACACTGCAACCCTCTACTGAAGTGCCTAACTCAACTGCACATGTATCCGATGGAAGTGAACCTGTACCTCGAACACTAGAATCAAGGGTGGATGTATCCCTAACTCCACATCAAACAACCCCAACTGTGGACATCACCAAATCACCAGACACCACAAGATGTAACTGCACTGGATCTGGTGCTGGTGTAGACTGAAGCTGCACCAATTCCACAGTCACCTCTGCTAACTGAACTTGTGACTCTTGGAGAGCCAACTGAGTGCTCTCTAAAACCTCAGAAGTCGTCGTGAGTTCCCGACTAAGCTCACTCACCTCATCCCCTCTATCCAAGAGTGCCTCATATGCTGTAATTCCCCACTCTACTAGGTGATCTTGGTCGGCTACCAAACGAAAATAATCCTGTCTCAAAATTCTAACAGCCTCCCGTAAGGCATGAATCTCTTTCAGGGATAGGTAACAACTACCATGCTCATCATCCATAGGAGCACCCCATCCATGAACAGCTAGCAGCTGCCAAGTAGCATCAAAATGCTCGAATGCGGTAACAATATCATACTCGCCGACTCTCAACCTGACTAGACACATGATGACTCTGAATTATAGGCCTCTTATGCTTCACCCCTGGCACACTGTCTGTACTGTGAATAGAAGTGGTACCCAACATACTCCTCTTAGAAACACTATCCGCCAGTGTGCTGTCATCTGAGCTCTGTGAACTAATAACTGAACTCACATCCTCAAATGGAGTACTAGCAGCTGACACATCTCCATCAAACTCCTCTGTACCCGAGGAAGCTGCTACAGAATCTACCTCCTCAACACTCTCAACTGCCTCGTCCTCTGTAACCTCTAAATAATCCAGATCCTGGGACCGATCTGCACTCTCCAACAACTCGGAGTCCTCTCCCAGGGTCTGATACTGACATGACTCACCACTGATGGAGTCATCCTCATGGGTCACATAGGAAGTACCGGTAGCAACCCACGATGCTAACAAGGGCTCTACCTCCTCTGGTGACCCGAACTGAACCTTATCTAACTCCCTACTAACAAATGAATCTGAGTCATGCTAGCATGAGTCCGTGTCTACTATCTCAAACTCAACATCAATATCACCACATGCGGACTCCATGCTCAAATTCTCAACACAAGAGAATACTGGCATCTCCTGCACTAATCCCATCTCGGGACTGCCGCTATCCAGATCTGTACTATCTGACTCCATCTCCTCAAGGCAGTCCTCAAAAGTGGTATCCTCCGCTGGCGATCCAGAGCCCACCGTCATATCCTCCAACACTACAACACTCCCACTATCAGCAACTCCCTCAACATCGACCATAGGACTATCCTCCCGACAAACTGAACTGGAGCCACTGGCTGTCTCTATAATACAATCCGGTATAGTACGAACATCAACTGTAGGCGTCAACTCTTGCTGTATCACCGGACCATCAACTAAGTGTTGAGTCTCCATGCATCTGCTGGCCGGTGTAATTGTCATGTGCTCGTCCACTGAGATAGGTAATGACCCTACAATAAAAGTGTGGGGTAACTCAACTGGAGGGGCACTGATCTATGGAACGAATGTGCTAGGCCCACGTGCAGCTGTGAAATCATCCCGCAGGTCTCTCCTGACCTCCCTCACCGTGTCAACCTGTCTTGTATCCTGTGCCCTGCGAGAAGATCTGCCCAAGAGTGAAACCATGTATCTAGCCGTCTTGTCAATGGTAGCCGAATCTGACAAATGTTCACTAAGCTTGTTCTGAATATCCCGACTACGATCCAACTATCTAACCAAGGCATAAGTTTGCCTTTTAAATTCAGACAAACTATCTAATGGTTTCTTCTGTCTACTGCTATACGGTTTCACCTGTCTACTGCTATAAGTTCCCCTGTACCTATCCATTCAATTTCATTAGAGTGTTGATCACTCACTCAATTTTTTTACAAATTACCATAGGCTGGCAAGAAAAATGCTCGGATACCACTGTAATGAGCCTGACTGGCTCCTTCTGGATAACCCAATATGAACAACTTTTCTAATTCTGAAAATAAAGAGATTTGATATTTTTTCCAGAACAATTATATAATTCCTTTTTGTAATTCCCAAATAAGTATGAAAACAACCATCCAAGATGAATCTTATCCAACGTTTCAATATGAATAACAGCTAATACAATTTCATAGGAAAAAGAAATAGCATCTTACTCCAGCCTATGGATTTGTCAAACTAAATATGGCATCTATCAAACAGATACATCACGACAATGATCTGCTGGTCTTTTAGCCATGAAGGCGTAAAAGACAGATTTTGTCTGCTCAATGTGCTCTGCGCTGTTCGCTTTGGGCTGTGAACCAGATTGCTTAGTATGGGCAGCTAAGCGCTTCCGACATTCAACCTTTATGTGACCATACTTGTGGCAGTAGTGGCATTGAATGTTCTTTTTCTTGGAGCCTTCTGATGTTGGAGCAGAGGGCTTCTACTGAGAAGACTGTTGAGAATACTCCTGAGAATGAGACTTGCCCTTATCCTTCTGAAAGGATTTAGCAACAAAGGCTTGCTCTGTGGAGGTGGAGCTGGAACTACTATCGAATTGCTGTTTCCACCGATCTTGCTGAAGCAAAAGCGTGTAAAGATTTGTGAACTTCAGATCAACACCAGTAGAAGTGATGTTGAGAGTCTCGATAAAATGCTCATAGGACTTGGGTAAACTTTTGAGGGTTATTACCACAATGTCCTCTTCCTCCATCTTGCGACCAATGGCAATCAACTGATCACGGATTTCCTGAATCTGATTCAGATGATACTGGAGTGATTTCCGCTCATCCATGATAATAGAAAACAGAGTGTTCTTGAGAAAGAAGGCTCTGCTTTTATTTGAAGTCTCATGTAGGGTTTTGAGATGCTCCCATATCTCGGCAGTTGTTTTATCGGATGGAATCTGAGGGCGCTGATCATCAGCCATTGATAATTTGAGAAACATGACTGCCTCTCGTAGGTAACTTGATCAGGACTAGCTGTAGTCGGACGCTTAGAAGTACCCAGAACCACCTGATCGCTGCCGTGATATTCGAAGATGGTTAGCATCTGATGCTTCCACTTGCTATAATTCTGACCATTGAACTTCTGATTTCCCTTGAGAAGGAATATGCTATCAGATACTTGATTCGTTGGCTCTAAAATCAAAGCACAAAAATCGAGGCACCCAGAAAAATGGACAACAACCCAGTTGAGCTCTCGAAAAACCCAGAAGGAATCTACAAGAAAATGTTGGATCCGACACAAAAAAGAGAGTTTCGAAGGAAACCCTGGTCGGCAGCTTCAAGCTCCAAAAATGGCGGTTTTGCAGAGATTTGATGTTAACAGAGCTACCGTTTTTAGCATAACGACCATGAGAGAGGTCGAAAATGGAGAAGACAATAGCCGGAAAGGGCTGCGGCCGAAAAAACAAAGCCGGAAGACGCAATTTTATTCTTCGCGAGTTGCAGAAAAAATGTAGAGAAGACGTTCGCGCGGGAGGTGCAGAAAGAGTGTGGGCTGCAAACAATGGCGTAAAAAATGGACGCAGCAGCAGAAGACGTCCTGCAGGCACAGAGATCGCGAAGAGAAAAGACGCGATTTTGCAAAAGAAAAAAAATGCGATTTCAGACTTTCGCGATTTCTTTGAAAAACTTCAGAAAAATCCTAGCCAGGTTTAAGATTCGAACAACAGATGAGATGGATTTCTCAAGGAGAAATGTGAGGATCTCTAACAAAAAATTTCGAAAGATTGATGCTCAGATAATTTCAAAATGAAATTATAGAATTTTCGAAAAATTAAAGATTCGGCTCTGATACCATATTACGGGAAGTAATTGGTAAAATTCTTGATATATTAACAAAGATCGAAAGATCATTATATACAAAAGAATGAAGATGTTTCCTTAGGAAACAATCGTAAAGAATAGAAACATTTTAATTCTAACTAATTGACGATTAAATATTAGAAAGAATCTAATATTTACAATTGATTACAACAGTTAAATAGATAACCATTAATAGAATATAAATAATACTTTAATACATAGTGCATAGAATTCTTAACTAATATTTACAACAAAGAAGTATGCAATCCTAAAGCTTACAATCCTTTGCTTGGTGACACTTTCACCTAATAAGGAACATGATTTTTCTCAAATAAAATGAGGAATACTTGGAGGGAAATTGCAGCTGCTGTATACTTTCTTCTTTGACTGAAAATCTGAAAGTCTTCTTCAAAGCTCAGGTTCGTTTTGCACAGAGTCATCAAGAACAAAGCCACGCAAATATTTTTGAATGAGCTGCAACACAACTTTCTCCAAGCTAAAACTTCTAAATCTGAAACAAAATTTCAGATTCATTTACATTCTTGACTCCTTCCCCACATGAATTTGGCATAGACTCTCTAGAGGATTCTAAGACAGAATCAATAAAACATTTCTAGCAGAGTAATTATTCTAGTTTGTTAGCGATTTTCCTTGCTACCTTCAATCTTAAGAGAAATTATAAGACCTAGATCATGGGATTTCAAACCTAGACCATATACTCAGGACTATCCACAGGTTGAAGACAAGAAAGCGTAACTCAACAAGGCTTAAAAGCCTTCTTCACTTCAAGGTCCACTAGACTCAGGAGGGTATTCCTTGTTGCAGGCCTAAATAATATCATAAACTATCTTGAACAACAGCTTCAGACCTTTTAAAGTGGATAGTTCTTAGATCAACAAGTAATGGGTTTTTAAACTTCATCAACCTTATGCATAATCCCACTTGCATTTAACATTTGCTGAGAACAAAACTAACCTACTCTTACTCCTACAACAAAAATTAAAAATGATTTGATTAATGATTTTGAATATGAAAATCCTCTAGGACTCTCAACAGTCCAGTGCCTAATCTTGGGCCACAGAGTCAAAAGTAAAACCATAACAAAAATCCTATGAGTAAATGAAAACTTAACTAGTCGGTTTCAATGTGTTAATGCTTAACATTAACAAGCCTACTCATGTTATCACCAAGTTCTACTTCACTAATCCATTTTACACACTGAAAATCACTGCATCTGCATAGAGAAATTTAACTCTCTCCTTGAGAGACACCAATGAACAAATAACACATCCACAAGGAAATTGCAGAGATGAACTCAACCATCTTTGATGTATTCAATTCATATGATTTAAAACATACAAAGCTGGAGACAACTGTATGACATTAGCATTTACAATTACACAAACTGATTAACACTGCTCATAAGGTTACACTATCTTAGAATTACATTCTCCACCTGCAACTTAAAACTAAACATTATCCTATTTACAAGCTGAAGAGAAAACAAATTTCAAAATCTCCATGACACGGCCTTGGAATTCCTTTTATAACTTAAGGAATGCAACAAGCTTCAGGCCGTTAACAAAGATTTGGTTCTAACCGCTATCAGTCTGTTACAAAAGATAATATCCCAACAAAGTTTGTTACCACCAGTCTTGTCTTGAAGTAAAACTGTCTGGCCAATATACAAGGAAGCAATGGTGACAAGGCCAGAGTGCTTCCAACGAACCAACCAGGCTTGGGAGCCATGCCAATATCGACCATGGGTAGTTATTGAGGTGGAGAAGACCAAGATGCAAGGTTCTCATTAGTCTCCCCATTAGGAGACAACTTTGAAACTTTTTCCCAATGGGAAATAGGTGACTCCAACACCTCAACTTTTGGGCAGGCTCTGTGATTTTGCTCTACCCCACACCCATTAGAGGGAATCAAAGCCGTGGTCTTAGAAATTCAAATTATTTGCAAACTACAAAAAAAGTCTATAGCAGCTCTCAAGCATTCTAATATCCCTGTGGCTACCATCAACCATTCTACTATCCCTCTGGCCACAACGTGAACATCATCTTACTCAATTTTCTGATCTTTGTATGTTTCTCACAATTGAGCTCTGTTGAACCATTTCATCCTACGCCAGAAGACACTTACTCTCTCTACGAACTCCATCCCTAACCTTCTCGACCAAAGGAAAACCACCCTTAATGCAAATATTCAAACCAGAAGGCAAAAATTATAGTCTCACCGCCTCTGAGATACAACTCACAATCCTCAAAATGTTAAATGGTGGCAGCCATTTACAAGACCTGCAAATT
Source organism: Thuja plicata (assembly GCA_018584345.1). Classification (NCBI taxonomy): domain Eukaryota; kingdom Viridiplantae; phylum Streptophyta; class Pinopsida; order Cupressales; family Cupressaceae; genus Thuja; species Thuja plicata. The sequence continues at coordinate 4,072,086 of MU224169.1, read as the reverse complement.
TTTCATCATATACTTGTGCTTACAAGACATTCTGCAGAAAACTAGATTAGGAAAGATCCCACTCATGATGTCAAGTAACTAATTAGGCAACATTGGGATGCATTGATTTTCTTTTTGGTAACAACAAATTCACTGGGATACTCAAAATATCCTGACGGTAAAACAAATGATTTCCTGCTTGAATTGATTACTCGAGCTTTGCAAATTTCAGATCAGACGTCACACCGGCCATCTAGTCACCACTTTCTCTTTTTTTGCATCATCAAATACTCTTGACCATTCTTGCCTGACACTTTCATACTTATGTGGTGCCATGTGGTAAACATCTATTCATTGTACCCCATTTATCTATGCATATGTTGCTTTTAGGCCGTGGGACCCCTCCACATTTTTCTTTGGAAGTAACTCAGGACACATGTCACTTTCTCGCGGCACTGCAGGTCTAAATTGGGTCCCGCATACTTGGCTGTGAGGTTGCGACCAAGCATCTCCTCAAGACCTTTTGTCTTCATCGCATGCTCACAACACTCAATCACTTTAGCTTCTAACGATTGCGGGGATGCTAGCATATTTAATGTTATCTCAAATAGCCCATTCACAACCTCGCAAGTGAAATTGACTGTATCAATAAACTGCTGCAAGGATGTGAGATGTCAAATTTTTCATTAATTTAATTTGCCAGTCTCAAGAAGTGACACGTGGCCTCCTGTCGCCTTATCACAACCTAACATCATTCAACCTCATAACTCTTGCGGGGCTGCGACGCTTCATTCATCTCCATCCGTGGGGCTAGGCAACACGTGTCCCCCTATCGCTGCCTCGCAAGCATAAACTTTAACTGCCTGTTCAAGTTGCGGTGCTACAAGTAACATTTTTCATAACAGCTGAAAACCGGCTCGCATTCTTGCGACCACTAACGACTTACAGTCTTGACCGTTGCGAGGGTGTGATGAAGCTTTCATTAAACCGTTACTGTCAACCTGTAGCCTCGCAACACTTAATGCCAATGTAACTTAACTCCTGCGGAGCTGCGACAAGCACTTAGCAGAAAGACTAGGAGCACATGCACATTAAAACAACTTAAGAAAGATCAGCCCCGAGGATATAAGGCATCCAAACTGATATGATCAAGACATTAGAGAAATCAAGGGATAAGCATTGTAAGACCATAACCATGAGATTGACCGACTAAACCAGTGACATTTGAAAAGAACAATAATATTGAGGACTAGACAGTCTTCACGATTAATATTGAGAAACTAGTTTGACAGGTCAACATTTAAATAAAACGCGGGAACAATCCAAGGGCAAAACGGTTAAATGAATTCAAAAATTTGAAAACCCTAGGACCAAAACACATTCTGAAAGGCAAGAACAACCATAAAAATGACATCATTTTTGGGCTTCAACAAAGTGTAGAAGTACAAGAATTTGTAGAACATATGAAGGAAGTGCATGTAGAAATAAGAAGTCATTTGGAGAGGATGAATGATGGATATAAGCAAAAGGCAGATGAGAAAAGAAGACATAAGGAGTTTGTTGCTGGAGAAGAAGTGATGGTATTTATCTAAGGAAGTAAAGATTTGTAGTTGGCACATAAAAACAAGTTGAAGATGAAAAAGTTCGGTCTTTTTAGAAGTGTGAAAAGGTTTAATTTAGGAAATGCATATGAATTCTGCTATGGTAAAATAATGAATTTGTTATTAAACAGAGATCAAGAATGATCTATATATACAAGTGTACAAGAGAATGTTTCTATAACGAAGAGGAGAGAGGAAATAGAAACATCCTGTAGAGAGAAAGAGAAAGTTTCCATAACGAACAGAAGGAGTTTATGGAAACATTACAAACAAGAGTGACCATTAGAAAAAGACGGAAGAGAGTAAATTAGAAACTATCTAATATCTATTATCATAATACCCTCCCTTAATGGTCAATCTATCTTCAAAAAACAGAAATTTGCATGTCCTCAAAAAGCGTAAAAGGCAGCCTCGGGTTGATCAGAGAGGTCTGCAGGTTCTGCAATGTTGGCCTATGGCTGGGATCCACCCTGCTTCCACTGATCAAAAGCAAACTGGACTTGAGTCGCATCGACAATGGTAGGACGACTCTCGGTACCTGAACAAGCGCCTCAAGGCGACGGTACTAAAAAATCGTCAACATGCGCTGCTTCCAGGTGTTGTAGTTCTTGCCGTTGAAGCGTTGACTGCCTTCCACCATAAGACTGGTGAGAGATGCCATAGCACGTTTTCAATGAAAAAGCGTGAAAAAACAGTGATGACACAAAGTTCGAGGCAGATTGACGGAAGACCTAGAAAAATTGAAAAGACACCCAGAGAAGAGCACAAAAAACCCAGATAGAATCTGCTATTAGATTCTAAATCCACGAGGCACGGAAAACGATGCACCCAGAAAAAATGAGACTGACACAGTTGAGATCTGCAAAAACCCACCAAGAATCTGCAATTCGTTTTTTAAGACGACATAGAATCTGAGAGTTTCGAATGAAACCCTAGCCGCTAAAAAAAATCAGAAAAATTGCAGAGATTTTGTGAAAAAAGGGCGGATTTAGAAAAAAATGCGAAACCCTAGTCGGGTTTTTGAGGAAATAAACAAAAGCAAATTTTGAACACTCGGGAAAAAAGATTCGAAAATCTTGAACTAGTAATTTCAAAAAGAAATTAAAGATTTCCGAAGAGGCCAGGAATTTGCTCTGATACCATGTTATGGTAAAATAATGAATGTGTTATTAAACAGAGATCAAGAATGATCT
>MU224169.1:4042490-4069263 GCA_018584345.1 Thuja plicata | reverse complement strand
AAGATTTCCGAAGAGGCCAGGAATTTGCTCTGATACCATGTTATGGTAAAATAATGAATGTGTTATTAAACAGAGATCAAGAATGATCTATATATACAAGTGTACAAGAGAATGTTTCTATAACGAAGAGGAGAGAGGAAATAGAAACATCCTGTAAAGAGAGTTTCCATAACGAACAAAAGGAGTTTATGGAAACATTACAAACAAGAGTGACCATTAGAAAAAGCCGGAAGAGAGTAAATTAGAAACTATCTAATATCCTAGTTACCGATGCGGGCTCCTGGAGGCTGGATGTGGGAGCGGATGCGGGCGGATGTGGAAGCTGGAGCGGATGTAGGGTGGATGCCTGTGGATGCGTGGCTACTCAAAAAAAATTAAAATATGCTGTTACCTTATGCACAGCTGTGAATCAGGTTAAAATATTACCTTATGACTGTGGAGATATTACAGCTGTGCATATTGCTTCGATAGACAGAGATATTGCTTCAATATGGAATAAGGTAATAATCATATTCCTCGCTGCTCATATATATTATTATTTAATTATTTATATTTAATTATTTGATATATATTATTAGTTAATTATTTATATTTAATTATTTGATATATATTATTATTTAATTATTTTATATATATTATAATATACATTTTATTAATGTTACAATATATTTCAAATGTATGAGAATTCATTAAATATAATATTTACACAATATATATATATATATATACACACACACACACACACACACACACGCATCCAAACGCATCCGCATCCCCCCCCCAAAAAATTTCACGCATCTGCGCACCCGCACCTCGCATCCGCATCGGTATCCGCACCCGAATCGGTAACTAAGTCTAATATCTATTATCATAATAAATTCGTGTTATCGGAAAGTCTATGCACACCACCAATGTTCAAAATTGTAGATCTATATTAGTATCATGAAGGAGAGTTAGGGGGTAGTTGTGCACAAGTATAAGGATAGAATCATTTACAAAAACCTAAGCTACAGGTCTTGTGTAAGAATCCCAACAGGTTCTAACTCCACCTCCGCAATATTCCTTGTGTTTCTACCTCAATTTGCTTGACTATGGGCTCAAGGAATATCGTCAAACACTTGTCCTGCAAAGTCTTTACCAGCTGTTCTTTGTTTCAATTCGTATTGTTTGGGTTTTGTACGCTGCAATTGATGTTTTGAATGCCTCTAACCATAAAAGATTGACCAACAATGTCACAAAAATGCTATGCTGACTGATTTTTGGGCTTTTACATGCATATAAGTGACTAAAAATAATTACAGCTAGTTGACAAATCATCAAACACTTGGCATGCAAACTCAACACTTACAACTGATAAGCATTTCTCCAAACAGTTGGCATGCAAACTCAACACTTACAACTGATAAGCATTTCTCCAAACACTTGGCATGCATACTAGAAATTCAATATGAACTGAAATGAATAGCTATAGGAAAGACATTTCAACAAACAGTTTGCATACAACCAACTGCTGCAACTATTCACAGGAAAAGCTATTCCTTATTCCCAAAGAAACATTTACAATGCCAAATTTATATGCATCAACAAAGTATTCAATTTAAACAATGAACCTAGAAATCCGAATGTGATCAACTGTTGAACTCTCAAAATAAGTTACCTCTGGAAATTGAGAATTACTTGGCGTCACTGCTTGTAACGTGCAATGTAGGCACCCACATATCAATACGTGCTTTCCCTCTATTAAACGCAAACCCTCTAATTAAAAACGCTGCCTTTAGGATGATTGCTGCTACTTCTTAATGAACCGAGGCTACCTGAAACCCCATATGCAGGCCTTTACTACATGCTGCAATCTGCAATTAATTTAATTTTCTGCCCTTGTAGATGTTGCTGAAATGAAATGGGGCTGCTAATTATTTATCTCTGCAAACAATGATAACAATCTTGGCCTCTGGATGAAGCCAAAGCTCTTGCACAATTCATTGGGTGTTTCACCAATTCACTATGCTGAAATAACTTGAAAGAATTCATAATTCTTCAAGCTCGAAATATGAAACCCTTGTTTCAATTTCTACTCCACACAAACAAAATAAATGCACAAGTCAGAATGAATTTTGATTTCTCTCCAAGGTTCTTTTATAATATTTCACCATGAATCTTCATTAGCAAGCCTCTTTAATTTTGATATTTGCTTTTATAATAATGAGTTGACGTTATAATTTATCATTAATAAAGCATACTTTTAATCAATGAGTATTAATTACTCATTACCCTCCACTTTATTATAAAGTCAATTTATAACTTTATAATATAACTTAAATATTTAAACATCATTAAGTCCATTAAAAAATTAATATCTCATTAAATACTCATTATTTTGATGAACCATCTGAACCAGGGAGTCAACCACCGCATCCTTTGTCTTTATGACTGCCTTACTAAAAATAGAAAGGGCCCTTCTCGATCAACCTCTGACTTACTATAAATAGTATGGCAAACTAAGCCCTGAAAATACCAAATAAAAGCCAAAACTAGAAACCACTGAACTCTAGAGGCGATACAAGCCTCAGGAGACCCTCTATCCCAACTCATCAACCTACGAGGGTCAGAAAAATAGGCTAATCTTCCAAAATCCATGTCTGCTCAAAAGGGGACATTACATCTTGGTATGGGTTCGTGTTAATGTTTAGTAGCTAGATCGAATTCTAGCTCACATTATTTTAATTAGCAAAATTAAAATAATGAATTAATTATTTTAATTAAGAACAATTAAATAATGGATTAATTATTTAAATTGGACAAATAAATAAATAACTTATTAATTAATATATTGAATTGGGGGGATTATGTATATTGGAGAATTAATATTTTTTATGGATTGTTTATTTATTTATAAATAATTGTGAGTTAAATTATTAAGTTATATCTTTAATTTAACTTAATATATATCGGGCTATTGTATTTGTAAATACAATGAAATAAATCGCATAAGGGCTAGGTCCTTTTGTAATCTCTATAACGTCTAAGGAGATAGACGTTTCATATAGGCCCTGACCTATATGTTTGGCGCCAAGAATAATTGAAACGTGTGCCCAGATCTAGGCCGACTCAAGGGAGAAATCACTTATATAAAGATACTTTGTTATTCATAAGGATTGATTATTCTTGGTAATGAAGTCTGTCCAAAACAGCGAAATCCTCCTGCAACTTCGAAGTCAATATACTAGTGTGCAAATTAATATTGATGCGACATATATACAAGCGTGAAATTCATCTTCATGTGTGATTGGGTGCTCAGTCATATGCGATTTCACATATAATCTTAAAAGTGAAGACTCTTAATGTGCGGATTCTCCACTGATGCATATAGCAGCTTCGAATGTCCTTTGCTCTGCCATATGCGAATTTACATCAGCTTATCAAGTGACAAAATAATCAAAAAGGGTGAATGCGATCTACCTCTCAGAATTGAACTCGTGAGCAGTTACATGCGTTGGGAAATATATTCAGGACAAAATATATATATTTAAACTGCAGAACAGATCTGGAGATTTCCAAATTGTACACATCTACAGATTGTCATAGAAAGTTCAAAATTAGACTTGTTATCATCTACAGATTGACAACGAGATCAACTCCAGATTAGATCTGTAGCTTATTAGCATTTGGACTGTGATTTGGTTATGCTCCAGACATTCTGATCCCTGATATTATCAGCACCATTAAAGTTTGTAAGTTGGATCATTCTGAGCTTAATATATAATTTATTAGTTGTTGGATTTTTCACCTCCACAAGGGAGGTTTTCCCAGGGTATTCTTGGTGTTGTGTTTGTGTCTCATTTGTCTATCTTGCATCCATTTGTTTATTTATCCGTTATTAGTTAGATCTGATACTAAAATTTAACATGGTATCAAAGCCAAGTTATTGTTGATCATAATCAGATCTAACAAAGTATACTTCAGATTTGTTGTCTTTGTGTGTTGTTTCTGTTTTGTCAAAATGGTGATAGGATTGAAGGTGGAAGATAGACTTGAAGGTGCTCTCAACTTCAACTCTTGGAAAGTACGAATTCTGGTTGCACTTTAAGAACACGATTTATTGGCATTCGTTCAAGAAGAAAATTTTGAAACACCAACGGATTCAGAGGAGCTTCGTCAATTCAAGAAGAAAGCTATCATAGCCAAGAAGATCTTAATAGACTCAGTCAGAGATCATATTGTTCCTGTCATCTCCAGAATGTCTACAGCCAGAGATATGTTCAAACAATTGGAAGGTATGTTCGAAGTAAATAACATGAGCCGGGCACTTACCTTGAGAAGAGACTTACTTCAAATCAAAATGAAAAAAGGATGAGTCAGTCATGGAGTTCTTCATGAGGATTTCAGAATTAAGAGATAAAATAAGTGCTATTGATAGTGAAGTTGTAGACAAGGATCTCGTCATGCTTGCACTCAATGGTCTCCCGCCCTCATGGGAACCCTTCATTCAAGGTTTAAGCGGTAGAGGTAACTTTCCCTCATTTGATCTCCGTCATGCTAACTGCATTCAAGAGGAATCTAGGCTCATATCAAGAGGAATCAAGTCCACCCGTAATGAAGAAAACTTAGTTCTTGCTACCCGATTAGTAAACGGTGATCATTGGAAGAAGAATAACTTCAAGAGGAACAATGATTTCAGATCCAATGATGCTAACAACTCAAGGAAGAAGCCAAGAGATCTCTCCCGAATTCGATGCTTCAGATGTGATAAATTTGGGCACTTCGCCAAGGAATGTCAAGCTCAACTCAATCAACAAGAGGCTAACCCAAGTGAAGCTATCACCAACGAAGATAAGGAAGACTTTCTCTTTTAGTATTTATTGTGTTGATGGATAGTTTAGTATTAATTTTTTGTTTCTCATTCTTACTCTTGTTCAGTGCTATGTTAAGTCTAACTTTAGGATAAGATCATGTTTTCGTTAGTCTTCTTGTTTGTGCAGGCACGAGGATCTAGAGGGAGTCACATACTTCCTCACACTTGAGTTTGGTATATTCTGACCTATGTAATGTGATGGTAACTCTCTTGGATTAGAAGTGTTGGCATGAAATTTTTCTTTTGGTCCAGTAATCTTGGATCTATTAATTTGTGTTCATTTTTGGATTATGATTGAACAAACTCGAAAGGTTGAGTATATGATTTTCTAACTCCGAGTACAGGAAATTGATTGGATCTTCAGTTGCTTAGTGTGCTTCTGAAACAGGGTATATTGCTTCTTCAGGAAAAGCTATTGGGATTGATTTTTTCTCACTCTCAAAGGATGTCCGAGTGCTTTGGAAGTTATGTAGGGCACAACTACTGCTAAGAGGGAGTCTTAGCCTCATTGTTGTATCTTGTGTATGTATTTCTATTGTACCACTCTTGCGGGCAATGCAAGGTGGACATTGTATCTTGTTTTTAATCTTCCTTCAAGTGAAGATGATTGTAACCACCCTCCGCGGGAAATGCAAGGTGGATGTTGTATTTGTATTTTGGACCTTTAAAAGAAGGTATGTGTACCACCCTTTGCGGGCAATGCAAGGTGGAATTGTAATTCTTAATTTTGACCATCCTCTGCGGGAAATGCAAGATGGTGTTGTAATAATTCTTATAAATCCACCCTCTGCTGGCAATGTAAGGTGGCAAAGTTCCTCACCACCCTCTGCGGGCAATGTAAGGTGGTGTTGTATTGAAGTCCACCCTCTGCGGGCAATATACGGTGGCAATCACCCTCTTCGGGCAATGCAAGGTGATCTTTTGAGGCTTGCCCTCTCCCACCCTCTGCGGGCAATGTATGGTGGGTCCATCCTCTACGAGTAGGCATGATCAAATTCTAGCTCACATTATTTTAATTAGGAAAATTAAAATAATGAATTAATTATTTTAATTAAGGACAATTAAATAATGGATTAATTATTTAAATTGGAGAAATAAATAAATAACTTATTAATTAATATATTGAATTGGGGAGATTATGTATTTAATCTGGAAATTAAATATATATTGGAGAATTAATATTATTTATGGATTGATTATTTATTTATAAATAATTGTGAGTTAAATTATTAAGTTATATCTTTAATTTAACTTAATATATATCGGGCTATTGTATTTATAAATACAATGAAATAAATCGCATAAGGGCTGGGCCCTTTTGTAATCTCTATAACGTCTAAGGAGATAGACGTTTCATACAGGCTCTGACCTATATGTTTGGCGCCAAGGATAATTGAAACGTGTGCCCAGATCTGGGCCGACTCAAGGGAGAAATCACCTATATAAAGACACTTTTTTATTCATAAGGATCGATTATTCTTGGTAATGAAGTCTGTCCAAAACAGCGAAATCCTCCTGCAAATTCAAAGTCAATATACTGATGTGCAAATTAATATTGATGCGGCCTATATAGCAGCATGAAATTCATCTTCATGTGTGATTGGATGCTCAGCCATATGCGATTTCACATATAATCATAAAAGTGAAGACTCTTAATGTGCGAATTCTCCACTGATGCATATAGCAGCTTTGAATGTCCTTTGCTCTGCCATATGCAAATTAACATCAACTTATCAAGTGACAAAATAATCAAAAAGGGTGAATGCGATCTACCTCTCAGAATTGAACTCATGAGCAGTTACATGCGCTGGGAAATATATATTCAGGACAGAATATATATATTTAAACTGCAGAACAGATCTGAAGATTTCCAAATTGTACACATCTACAGATTGTCATATAAAGTTCAGAATTAGGCTTGTTATCATCTACAGATTGACAGCGAGATCAACTTCAGATTGGATCTGTAGCTTATCAGCATTCGGACTGTGATTTGGTTATGCTCTAGACATTCTGATCTTTGATATCATCAGCACCATTAAAGTTTGTAAGTTGGATCATTCTGAGCTTAATATATAATTTATTAGTTGCTGGGTTTTTCACCTCCACAAGGGAGGTTTTCCCAGGGTATTCTTGGTGTTGTGTTTGTGTCTCATTTGTCTATCTTGCATCCATTTGTTTATTTATCTGTTATTAGTTAGATCTGATACTAAAATTTAACAGTTTGAAGGTTTGGTTTGTAGATTTGGTCATTTTTTTTGGGGGGGTTGTGTTTGTTTTGGGTTTTTCCATATAAAAACATATGATAATAAAAAATATATAAATATTTAGAGCCTCCAAGAATATATGACATTATATACATATTTGATATTTTTTAATATTTTTGATGTATAATAATATTTAGAATTTAAAAATATTTATTATTTAATAAAGTGATTTTAATATATAACTGTCAATAATAATATACAATAATTAAATAATATTAATATTAATAATTTATTTAAATAAATCTTTATAATCAATAATAAATTTTACTGACATAACAAATATTTAATTTTCAGTATTGATATAAAAATTTGAACTGCACAACAGTAAAAATTGTTTGGGCTCAGTAAAGAAAGCGAATCAGTTTTGGAAGAAGCAATGGAGTCAGGCAAGGGCAGTGATGGAGAATACATTATTATGTGTGCTGCTTCTTCATTTTTTTAGTGGGAACGAAAGAGGTCTCCAAAATGGGGTGAGGAAGAGATTAAATGCTTGTTTGAATCTGCGCACATTTTGACCTGCTATTCAATTGAGCTTAGTGAAATAAAAGTGAGGCTTGGCACCAAATCGCCTACTCTCTACGAGACAATGTTTTGAGTGTGTGCGAGAGAACAACACGAATGTGAAACAAAATGGGCAAATCTCATGCACAAGTGTCAAAATTAAAAAGATATCCAAATTTAGTGGAATGACAAATGACTAGGAGAAATATGTGCTGGAGCCACAGTCCATGGGTCAAACTTTGTCTGAACCCATAGGGCACCAGACTCGGACCTAGACCTGGAACCAAGTACGAACTAAACTAGGGCCCAGGGCTTTCCCTGGATGGACCAGTAGCATAGACCAAAACAGTAGAAGGAGGAGATTGAAGAGATTTTAGACAGTAGAATTGGAAGAAGCACCAAGAATAGACAATATGATAAATATTTGGTGAAATGGAAATAAAGGCTTGAAGAAGATTCATCTTGGTTTCTAAGGCTGAGGTAGACCATCCTTTTGTCTCTCTAGCCACTAGAAAATGAGGGACTCATTTTTCAAACAACCTTGGATGTTTGATGCAAGAGCATCTTAGGGTGTAAGAGCAATTTCGCATCACCCAAATTTTTTACTCGTTTGTTTTGTTTGTAAGTTTCTATTTACATTCTAGACATTAATAGCCTTTCCAAATCCTACCATATATCACCGCATTTTGCGTATTACACCTCTTAGTTGGAAACAAATGTTCTATGTTGGTTCTTTAATGACATTTAATTTCAGAAAATTTGGATCACCACAAAGGCCTAATTTTCTCTCTGACCTATTGGACAAGACGGGCTAGTGTTCAATTTTGTTCTCCGTGGCCTGCAACAACTTCTTGAAGCTTGCAACAACAAAGGCACACATTTCCATGTGCATTGAACCCAAGAGACCCTATGGTATGAACTGCATCGAGATTCATTCATTCAACAGTACTGTACACATTCAAAAAATTCATTGATACGTTTGGCCAACTACACATTTCACTAGGCATGGAGTTTTGCACCACCTTGTAGGTGATTGTGTTCATTTCTAAGTGTTGTTGCTGCCATATAATCATTGTCCATGGACATTTGAAGGCAGTTCAGTTATAGTTTAAGGTAGAAGTCAAAATTTTTGGCTTGGTATTGGATTGTATCGTAATATCATTCAAATGCTATATTTTGTAATCAAATGATTAAGGCTTAGCATGTTGGAAGCCTATTGCAGCAGATTCTATTTCCTTTATGACTTTGAATCAATAAAGTACATATTGTTGTTTCTTCACTGTGTAATTGTGTGTGTTTCATTTTGCTGCACGGTTGGATAATTTTTCATTGTATCTTCTATCTATGATTGCATCACATCTATAATAAAGAAAAAAAATGTTACCAGACAAACTTGGCACTGATTTGACAGACTGATTTTCGTCTTGTTTACATTTGGCACAAAAACCTATCACAAACTTGTAATTTGGAAAACATGATATATAATTATTTTAAAAAAGCACATGTTTTTTTATACTCTTAATAAACATAGGATCCTCAACTTTGGCTATTCAATTTGACAATGGATCAGCTTACCGTACTGCAATGGGAGATAATTTTGAGTTTAAGATTTGCTTGTGATGAAGGTGAAGGTTGTAATGAACATAGACAAGGTTGTTCAACTTCAACTTCAACCTTTACAGCATCAAGCTATTGTGCTTCTTGGAGTTCGTGGCCAAATATAATCTAATTGCATTTGCAGCTTGAGATGTTGCATGGTTGGCTCAGACCATGCATATGACAATCCTTTTAGGGTTGGGCACCTTAGTACCAAACCTCTCTCAACATGCATATAAATTGAGAAAAAAGAAAGAAAAAGAAAAAAAATTCAATATCTTTGTTCAACACTGACACAAGACATGTAAAATTATGACATTAAGTAACACTTACCTAGCTGCAATGTTGTTTAATGTAACAACACCTATGATCTTTTTTTCTTATTTTTGCCAAATGGAAGTACACATACACCAAACAATCAATAGTCTATTGCTGACAGAAAGTCTGATTGGAAATCTTTCAATGTACATACAACATGCTTAAACTTTGTTCATGAAAAATTGATATTTAAACGAAGCATTACAAAGGAAATTACAATTTGATGAAACTATCAAACACAACATTAAATACCTCAAAAGTTTTGCCAGAGTCAGTTATTCTTGATTTCTATGATGTTTTTGTCTGTTTGTTTTGCTCATAAGTTGTCTTTCCTAACAGTTATGTTTAAATTTTAGGTTTTTGCTTTTGAGGGTTTAGAATTGGGTATATTTTTGTTTTCTGGAGGGTTTTTCTGGGCTCAGTCTAAGAGTCAGGACTTGTGAGAATAGATATGGGTTTTTCTGTGAGAATACATGGAGTGCATTGGGATAACTGAAAATTGATATGCTCCTTTAAATTAGACTTCTGAAAAGATGGGTCATAGAGATTTATTTTTCTTACTTTGTGACAAAAGATGAATCAGCAGGTATGAATTAGATAGGATGACTTTTACACCAACTCCAGTGAATCATCAGACAGTTTTCATAACAGAAGTACCATAGAGTCTTCAAAAAGTATTAAACAAAAGTTTATTCTAAACAAAAGCTTTGTAGCATTATAAGAGAACTAACAATCTCAAAACTTTATACGGAAACTTAGTTAGAATCCAGTCTTTCTTGGAGTATTAGATTCTTGGCTACTAGTGTTATCTTCAGACTATTTTCGCAGATGCCAAATATTCTTATTAAAGTAATGAAAAAATACTTTTTAATGTGGGTCTTTGGTAGATATTTATTATCTAGATTAGCTATATGTCAATAAACTTGACCACTCCCTACAGTTTCTTATTGATATCACATTTCCTGTTTCTTATATATAGCAATTTCTCTTATTTCTCACCTGAATTTCTTCTATTCTTGTCATATACCGTTTGCAATTCTTGTATAAAGGTCAGTGCATTCCTATACGAATCTGTAAATATTGAATGCTCTTGGATGAAACAGGCATTGCCTGTATTCTTGTAAGGTCACTATGGATTAATGAAACCATAGGAGGCCATCGATAATGAATGCAACGGAATGTAGCATGATAATATTAGAGTAGCTAGATATGCCTCTGCCCATCACTAAGTGTACATATCCTCGTACCCAATATTGACATGGTTTTGATATGCATGGACACACAGGATACCATACCGATGCTTAACCAAAAAACCTTGATATTCTAACCATGCTGGATACTGTGTGATTTGATTTTAGAAAAAAACTGATGTAAATCTTCCTAAACTTAATTTAGAAAAACTTCAATCATGCAATTTTTTTTTTTTTTTGGCATAAATGGAACCTACACCAAATGAGGAAGGCAAAATGTTTTTCTATTTCAGCAACCTGTTTTTCTGGGTCTTCTTCCAATGCAACTCTACTTTTTTTTAGCACTTCAATTCTAAAAGATTTTTTTCTTTTTAAATATAATATTTATATTATGTTTTTTAAATCAATGCTTGGTAAACTTTTAAATGTGACCGGTGACACTAGCATGACACGCCCTCTAGCTCCATGTGAAACGCTTTTGGCCCGGAGCTATGAACTGGTGAGGCCACAAATGGGGGAACTCATCTCCACACTTCACTTGTTCAAACCCGTGAGCTCAACGGCCCAGTGAAGGCACAAGGCCTGTGAGCATAGTGGTCCAGCAGGGGTTTGAACCTTGGTGGCCGCTTCACCAACAAAGTTAATATTTATTCTTTAAATATAAATAAAATTAATTAATATATTTAATTGTTTATTCTTTACTAAATTATTAATATTTAAATTTGATACTATTTTAAGTTATCTTTGCTTATTTTACGATAGTTTTCAATTTTAATTGATATTTAAAAATTTAAAAGTGAGTGAATTTTTATTCTCTTAAGTTTTTTTAAATATATTTAGATATATATTTTAATTTATATTTAAATTTTACTTAATTTAGATTTAGCTGACACTATTGTTAATTTAATTATATGTCCCGGTTTGTACATTTTTGCATCTTGTAAATTGTTAAATCAACTATAATTATTTATGTAGCAATTATGTGTCTATATTGCTTTTGAAATAATGAAAACTTCCTCTAATAACTTAGAAAATTGTGTTAAATATATGCGAATGTGTTTTTTGTGCATGTCGTATCCAGCTGTATCCATATTGGAGGTCTTAAAAAATGGCAATATCCGTTCCCAATACCATATCCCTATCTGTATCCGATGTGCCCATGGAACTTTGGAATCTTGGATAATGGAACTTTGGATAATACTAATAGACTAAACTAGCTTTATATATACTAAAATTAGCTAGCATCCATATGTCAAACAGAAAGACAAGCTCCCATTATATTGATCTGTTCAATAAGATTTATGGACTTTTCAGACACCATAATTTTTATTATAATAATAGAAGGCTTCTTGGGTTTAGTTCAAAGTTGAGTGCTTTGAATGATAGATTTTGAGTAGAATTAAAGCAGGCACAATGTCATTGGATTTCATGAAAACTTCCACATTGATATGTCTCACCTACTAAAATCATTTTACCCGTGGCTAAACAGAAAACTAAAACACATGTTATGTAAAGACAATTAAGAAAAGAAAACGAAGTGTCCCCTTGGTAAGGCATGCATTTTTGTTTGCTGTTTATACGTTTCCAAACTTTTTTGTTATGGTTTGGGGGTAGTTTCGCAGAGCATGAAAAGGTTTGTACTCACAATAAGTAGAGTGTAAGTGTGCCAAGGTTATATGCATAGTCAGCTTGTAACCAGCCTGCTTTTATTAGCTGTAGGGATTCATCTGGCTCGAGGCCTATTTCTATGGGAATATTGATGTTTTTATAAACTAAATTAGGCCTCTTATTTACTTAATTTAGATGTTTGATCAATGTTGTCATAGGTACATAAGTCTACAATATTTATATATTATGCTGTCTATTGTTTGAAGCATTCAATGACTGATTTTGATTTCATTCTAATGATTAGATCAGCAAGTCTCCTGTTTTCAAAGCAATGCTGGAGAATGAAATGGAGGAGAGCAGGAGTGGCACCATCAAGATTACTGATTTCAGCTATGAAGTACTTCGGGCTTTTGTACATTACCTGTACACAGCTGAGACTTTTCCAGATGAACATATGGCCTTTGACTTGTTAGTGCTAGCAGAAAAATACCAGGTCAAGCATCTTAAAACCGTATCTGAGAAATTCCTTATGTCCAAGGTGAACAAAGACAATGCCATCATGACCTTTGCCTTTGCCCATCAGCATAATGCCAAGCATCTACGTGAGACTGCCCTTTCATTAATCATTGAGAATATGCATACTTTGACGACAAGAGAGGAGTACCATCTCTTGGTTGACAAGGACCCAAGACTGGTTGTTGAAATATATGAAGAATATCTATCTAAACAAGTGAATACTGCAGGGAAGGAATCTACAAACTCTTCAGTGAGATATTAAATATATTGGTGGCAAACTTCTGTTAACTCAATTGTGTCGAAAAGCTTCAGAGCCTTGGAATTATCAATTGTACCTCCAAGCAATGAATTCTGTGCTTATTCATCTTTAGTACTTTACTATTTTTTGGTTTATTTTATGTCATGTACCATATCAATATCATTTTCTGAATCATTTAACAACTCCTCTGGAATATCCTAGTAAATGTGATCGTAATTTTGGTTTATTTCCTGTGCTTGAGGAGCTAAGGTGAATATATCCTCCTGAAATCTCTATTTACAGGGCTACAGGTATAAGCTTCACATTGTACTGTGTGATTATATGATTTTGATACATAATTGTTAATCTAAGATTCAAACTCAGTTTTACCAAACCTTGAGGATGCAATGATTTTCATCTCTCTTCTGACATGCCCAATCATATATTGCAAGTTTCAATATTAGGTTCTGTCAAGGTGCTTCATTACACCCCACAAGTTTGCGAGTTGAGTTGATAGATCATGTGTACATGTAAGGTCATTTCTTTAAGATGGTTGTAACTCAGAAGACAATCTAGCGGAATTTATGCAATGGTTCAACTTTACATATATGGGCATAATTGGCAAAGCTCAACTGGATTGCCATGCTCTATTTCATATTCTATTTAAATATCCCTATTGGCGGTGTAATAAAATGTTTAAAGCATCAGAGCTTAGAGGTTAATGGTCCCTATTTCCCTGTTTAAATTACGTGACTCATCGAAGGAGAAAGCATAGGTGATACTAGAAACAACTATATTCAAAATCCAATTTCAGTTAATTAACTGGAAGATGGTTTTGGACCTTTGGTTGCTGTTGACTGCTACATTTCCGTTTAAGGCACATTCTTTGTGAGTTTTGTAAGATTTCTTATCGGTTCTTAAAACCATACTGTTTAGTACAAATAATTGCTTTCATTGGGTTCAGTTGCACTTGTATTGGTCTGACATAAAGTACTAGGTTTCTGAAGGACCAATGCATTATCTGAAAATAGTGCCTTATGTGATATGGCCATGGAAATTTGATTCTCGTGTTTGGAAAAGGCCATTCCTTATGAAGTACCAGAATGTATTGATAATGCAGCTTACAAACATGCTATATTATGACATTATATTATATCTTGTTCTTACAAGATTCTGGGTTGAGTATCTTACTGCTCATTGTAAATGGAAGGCATTGTGTTCTCAATCCTGAAAGAAAGAAGAGTTCTAGAAGGGCGAAAGTTTGAACAGACACTACCAAGGGAATTCATAATTTCTCTTGTAATTAAAGAATTGGGCCAATTTTAAATGTTGATTGAAATTCTTCATAGAAATTGGAATAGTCTATATATACCTTTAATAATGCTTTGGAAGGTAACTACTGTTACAAGTAAGCTTTGGATGAAAAATGTGTTTGAAATAAGCTTTATTTTACTCTGTGCTGTCAATTTGTCAAAATGAGTGCCTTAAGTTCCTGTTATTTTACACAATGCAATTATTGGTGTTTCATAAACCGTGGTCAGCATTGGGGTCAAGAGCCAAGTCCTCTAACAAGTTATTTTTCGTTTACATGTTTACATCCTCGACTAGGTAGGCACAGTATTAATCACGAGAGAAACTTTATGAAGAATCTCTGGATAGAAGCAGCTTGCATAGAAGAAAGGGCGAAGTGAACAAAAGCTTTCTGTGGTTCCTAAAGAGGTGAGGTTTCTATCTTCAGGAACATCACCAACAAATTCAAAAGGTGTGTATCAGCAAGAACCTACCAGAGATATCATCACAGCATAAACAGTCAAGATCTGTGCATGGCAAATTCATTTGTAAAATTTTACAGAAAATGACAGGATGTTTTTTCTACATTCTTTGACTCATTTATCTTTGTAGTCTTTGCATAGAAGATCTTGGGAGAGTTCATGAGCTGCCTTTTAAGACTTTGTGGGCTGGCTTTGATCACATTCCTTAAATTTGTAAGCATGAGTCATGCTTGTTGCATTGTGGGGTGGGAGTTCGAAATTGGCTCATCCACTCGCAAATGTCTTGCAGCATACCACAACTCCTTGGAAAATAGATGCAATAGCACATTAGCTAAAGAGAAACTTTTGTAATTTATGGTTACTCAACAAGAACCCTTAAACCATTGCACTCTATGGAAATGAATATCCCCAAGCCCATCTTTTCAGCCTGTGCATTTTGTGTGACTTATATTGAAGAGGATGAATGATGACAAAATCCCGTCCTTATTCTGAGGTAATTATGAAGAATTAATAAGAATGGTGACTGACATCCTCATTGCAGAGTTTTCTTTTTTCTATGTCACACTACTTATTTTTTGTTTTCTTGGTAGATGTTGGGTGAGGTTGTGGGGGGGCTGCCTTTAATATGATGAGATTCTTGTGATGTGCATAAGTGGGCTACACTTGAATGTAAACCATAATTGTTACACAACCTTGCTACATGCCTGCTAGAGTAATGAGCCATCTTTTTGGAATGGGGGAGATTTGAACCTGTGTCATGCACTTATGAGTGCCCCATTTACTTTATATCACAATCCCCTGGGGTCCAAGATTGAGACTACAAAGCGAGAATTCAGCTGGATATTTATGGTGTGGTCTTAGAGTTTTTATTACCAAATCAGATTTGAGATCATTCCTTGTTGGGCTTTGGATGCATTTTCTTTGAATATTGAAATTTTTTAATGCCATTAAATTTAATAAGAGGATGCTCCAGCATGAAGGAAAAGGAATAGCGGTCAGTGTTTCGTCTTTTTATTTGGAAAGCAGCAGTTAAGTGTTGAGTTTGAAAAGATAAGGTGTTTTTTTTTTTTTCCATTTTTATGAAAGAATGATATCCATCTAAATGTCAACAATGGTATAATGTTAAAAGATTTTAAGAAGAACTAAAAGGCACTCGATCTTTAATCAATATGGATGCCGAGGGGCTGGATTCTTGAGGAAGGAGAGATGCTGAGGGGTTGGATTCTTGACAGAGGTGCTTCTGGCCTTCACGGAGGCAGGGGTAGGATTCTTGACAAAGGTGCTTCTAGTCATCCCTCTGGGTTTTCCAGGGAAAGGCTTTTGTGTGAGGGTTAGCTGCTCTTTCAAAACAGAGGATCGGTGTGGGGTAGAGGTTACATTTCTCAACCGTGAAAATTCAAGCGACAACAATAGGGAGCACACTACAATGATAAAGACAGACAATGGGGACATGGAAATCGGTCAATGGATCATACACTGGGTCAGAGGTTTTTGAGAAATCTTCCCATTAATTCAAATCTCATCCCAATATTTCCAACAACTCCAAATGAGAAACCGTTCACTCCCCCATTGCCTAGGAAGTCTTGGTCGACCATACATTGGGACATTCACAAGAAACGCTCACACATCATAAGAAACAACAGGATTTCGGGATATCCCGACAGCTCAAACAAAAACTTGATGGATCATGGGAGGAATAACAAGTCCAGATTGAAATGGACTCCCAGGTTTGATATTCCTAAACAAAGGAAGCAACACGAAGAGAGACAAACAAACATGAATGAGGTAGGTCCGAAAAATCATATCCCTGTCAAAATGAATATAGAGGAAATCCAAAGCGGGGATTCAAGACAACTTAGTCCAGAGGCGGAACCTCTCCAACCAAGGCCAGTTGAAGTCTCTATTACCTTCTTGGAGGAAACATTAGATGGGAGAAGGCACCTTCTGCCACAATGGGCATTGATTTGTAAGTTTTGGGAAACCTATCTATCTCACTTAGATTTTAATAAATGGGCATACAAAAAATGGCAAAACATTTCTCAGATTGATTGTCTTGATGCTGAGCTAGGATTCTTCTTAGTCACATTCAATGACAGAAATAGTAGAGATAAAATCTTTAAATCTAAAAGTTTGTTTTACAATAGTCTTGGACTGCACATGCAACAACGGTGCCCAAATTTCAATAGCAGGAATCATGACATCAAATTTATCCCAATGTGAATAACTCTAAAGAATCTCCCTATGGAATATAGGTCGGCAGAAATTCTCCAAATCTCTGGCAACAAACTGACATTTATCTTAAACATCATTATCTGGAGAACTCAACAACCCTCAAGCTCTGTTTACTCATGAATCTCGACAAGGAACTTCCACGTTCACTCAAGATCATTTCTAAGTTTGGTTCATGGGTACAACTCATTTCATGACCACACTCAGTTGGAGCCAGACCACCCTCACGATCTTAATCGAACGACTTTTGTTTCGATGCAGGATCTTTCAAAACTGGATAAGGATTCTAAATGGAATATGGAGGAAGAAAGGACTGTATGAGGGATGAGGGTATCACATAACTCTCAGTCTCACTTTTTGGATATTTTTCCGGAGATAGGAAAACATAATGAGTCGCTAATATCCGAGGTAGAAATGACTGTTGGCAATTTCAAATCAGAGATAAACTTGTTTTTGTGGTTTTTATATTTCAAATTATAAAGCGCTACAACTGGTAATCAAAAAAGACTATCTATTAGGTCCCAAACCTGGAACTTCTGAAGAATCTCAGGGTCTGTGGCTATGTGATGGGCTCAAAAAGACAATTCTAGAGGGGGCTTATGGGCCCCGGGTGATCGTCAATTCAAATTTAATGTTAAAGAACAGGTACAAAGTTGCTCAACGTTCTTCAGAGCAAATCAAGATTTCAAAAGACAGGGATTGTCTTGGGAATTTGTCTTGTAAGTCACTAATGGATTGCTCTCCTATAACTATTACACCTAGGTTCAATCATAGAATTGCAGAACAACTTCTAACTCAATGGTTCTCAGAGGTTCAAACAAATATGATTGAAGAAATAACAGATCAAGTCCTAACAGAAAATGAGACATCCGAACATAAATATTTAGTCTCCAAAGGTGAGGAATCTATTAACATTATCCTTTCGGAGAACCATGAGAGTTCCCAACCTGACTCTTTCATGTCTCCGACAATTGTTCCTCCTTGGACAAAGGATGAGAATGATATTTTACAAACTAGGATCAATGATATGTGGGATTTGGTCAGGTCTAAGAATGACGACCTTCTTATTCATGATTGGGATCATGCTGGTCGAGACTCCCTTGCACATTCATCACCCAAACATCAAAATTCAAGTGTGGAAGCCATTTCCTCGACCAATAGCTCGGGTTGCAGAAAATCATCAAGGTTATTAGCTAAAGAGTTGGATGGCCAAGCAACTGCAGGGATCAACAATGGAAACCTTAAGCAAAAGAAAACTCCAAGGTGGCAGAAGGAAAAGCTAATAAATCTTTTTCAAAATAAAAAATTGAAGGGGGCATTGTACCTTTAAAATATGTCTCAAAAAAGAAACAACAAAAGGAGTTAAACAAGGAAAACTCACCTAACTCTCAAGTCGAGAGTACGCCTTTGGGGTCACCCATTTCCCCCAGATTACAGGGAGTGTATGATCTCTTTGGGTGTTCTAGCCCCTCAACCCTCTCGGATAAGACATCCAAATCACTCACTTTTGTAGAAAGGCTTCCAGAAGCAGATTATGTGGAGGATGAAGAGCGACTGAATGACATTGAAGGCTTGATGTTCTCCAATGATCCTATAGAAGATCCTCCCTCAAGTCCTCACAATGGGCGAAGTTCACCAAGTCCTCCCTTGGCCCCCATTGTGTCTTTGGATCAGAACAACAATTTAGGCATCTTGAAATCTTTGGTAAGGAATTCTTCTCCAGATTGTGGGGCCATTCTAAAAAAAGGGAAAGGAAGGAAGTCATTAGCAGAATTAAGAGCTGAAGACGGGGATGATTTAGATCAGAAGAAGATCACAACATACCTACAAGCAGGGAAGGGGAAGTTCCTTCCCAAGTTACAATGAAAATCTTTTCTTGGAATGTTAGGGGTCTTAATGCTCCTAACAAGCAACGAGTAGTCCAAATTTCCAAATTTGCTAAGGATTTAGGAAATTGGTCAGTGGAGGTGATTGAGGCCATAGGTTCTTCTAGTGGATTGGCGATAATTTGGAACTCAAGATATATATCCTGTTCGAATTGGGTTAGGAGCAGTAACTGGATTGGTGGCGAAATAGGCAGTTTGAGCTCCAAGCTCAATTTCTCTACTCTAAATGTATATGGGCCAAATCTCACGAGGAAATTGGAAGTTTGGGCGGAGATCAACATATGTCCCCTGGATTGGGCAAACAAGAACATTATTCTTGGCGGTGACTAATGCCATAGCACACCTATATGAAAAGTTAGGTGGTTCTCAGAGGGAATCTCAGACTCAATTGGACTTTCAGGAGTGTGCAATTACAGAATCTAATGTAAATTGAACTAGAGGATGGGTCATTCACTTGGTCTAATCGGAGACTTGGGATCAACAACATTTCAGAAAAATTGGATAGATTCTTCTATAAAGGAGACCTAACTGCCTTTCCCTATACCCTGAAAGCCTCCATTTCCCCAACTTCTGGTTCAGATCACTATCCTATTTAGCTTGACATTTTGGGGGAAGACAAACCTCTACTCCGCCCCTTTAAATTTGAGAATATGTGGCTTAAAGATAAGGACTTCTCCAAATTGGTTGCAGATTGGTGGTCACAATGCCGGGTTAAGGGTTCAAAGATGTTTTCCTTTGTTTCAAAACTCAAATATGTTAAACAAAATATGATCAGCTGGAATAAAAACCATTTCAAAAATATTTTCTTCTCCAAAATGGATATTGAACAAAGACTTAAGGACTTGAATGTAATTATCATCCAGCAGGGTATGACCAGAGACCTGTACGAGATGGAAAAGAATCTTCTTAGGGAGCATGAAGACATTCTAGCTAAAGAAGAGATATAATGGAGACAAAAATTGAGGGAGATTTGGATGGCTGCAAGGGATAAAAACACCAATTTTTTTCACAATAGTACTAAACAACGTAGGTGCTCCAAAATAATTTGCCAGATCACCAATGCTAATGGAGACATGCTTCAAGATTAGAAGGAGATTCAAGCAAAGATTGTAAACTTTTACTCAAACTTATTGAACAATCCAAAGGGCTCACATATTCATGCACAAAATGCAACGTTGGCTGACATTCCCAAGATTGTAACTCATGAGGACAATCAAATCCTCTTGGCCAAATTCTCTAAAGAAGAGATTCTGCAGACTCTCAACGACTTGGCCCCCGATAAAGCTCCTGGTCCAAATGGATTTCCTCATAGCTTCTTTCTGCATTGTTGACCTGTGTTGGGGAAAGAGCTCACAATGGCTTTGGAGGCTAGTCATTCTTCAGGTAGATTTTGACTGAAATTAACAACACTTTTATTGCTCTTATTCCTAAGAAAGATGAAGCTAATAATGTGGATGAATTTAGGCCGATTGCTCTTTGTAACACCATTTATAAATTGTTATCTAAAGCTTTAGCCAATAGATTAAAACAATTATTGGGGAAGCTTATTGGGGATGAACAAACATGGTTTGTTCTAGGGAGATCAATCTTAGATGGTATAATTATTGCTCAGGAAGCAATACATTCAATACAATGCAATAAACATCCAAGTATGATCATTAAATTAGACATCAAAAAAGCTTATGATAAGGTGGACTCGAGATTCTTAGTCAAATGCATAGAAAATTTGGGTTATCAAAAGCTTGGATCAATTTAATCTACTATTGCATTTCAACTCCTAAATTTTCCATTCTTATCAATGGCTACCCACATGGATATTTTGAAATTTCTATTGGGATTAGGCAAGGGGACCCCTTATCTCCCTTCTTATTCATCATCATGGCAGAAGCTCTAGGTCGTAGTCTAATTAGTCAACATAATCATGGCACTCTCAATGGTGTGGAAATCACCTCGGCTGTAGGGGCAGTCACTCATCAACAATTTGCAAATGACATCTTACTTTTTGGGAAAGGGTCCTTAAGGGGGAAGCCTTACAATTAAAAAAAATCGTAGATAACTATGCCTTAGCTTCTGGACAAGTTAGGAATAAAGAAAAGTCTTTAGTTTTCTTCTTCCACACCAAAAGAAAATTCAGCAACAGATTGTTAAAACTTTGGACTTCAAGACTGGATCCCTTCCATGCACCTATTTAGGAATCCCAATTGATAAAACTCTAAGAACATTAGCGACATGGAAGACCATTGGTGAAAGATTGGACAGGAGGATGGAATAATAGAAAACCAAATGGTTGTCACGGGCTGTTAGAATTGTCATGATCAAAACTACTTTCTCAGCAATCCCTATATACCTCATGTCTTGCATTGCACTACCAATGGGGTGCTATATGGATATTATGAAAAAATTTAAGAAATTCTTATGGCAAGGAATGGACACAAAAAGGAAATTTGCTCTTATAGCATGAGATAAAATCTGCAAACTAGTGGAGGCAGGGGGAACAAGGATAAAAAATCAACTTCTACAGAATCAGGCCCTTGGGGCGAAGCTTTATTGGAAAATATTAAAAGGACCAAACCTTAAATGGGTGAGGATTATTCAAGGCAAATATTTCCACAATTTTATTGAGGAAGAGGTTGCAAGAGTTAGGGACCTTCCCAGGGGTTCTAGAATATGAAACTTTATAGCTAGATCTAGTGGTATTATTGAAAAGCATAACACTTGGAATATCAAAGATGGAAGCAAAGCTCTTTTCTGGGACGACTCTTGGAGGGGGAGGGGGGTATCCTAGCATCAATAATCTTATGGGTTCAAACAGAATCAACAAATTATTCTCTGATAGTTGGGGGATCTTAGTCAAAGACTACATTTCTCCTTCCTCGATGAACCTTGGGACATGGCAATGGAAACAATTTGCAGAATTGGAATTAGATCCCATGGACTTGGAGCAACTGAATTCAATTCTTAAAGATAGATTCTTTCTGCTCAAACAGGGTAAGGATGAACTAATATGGAATAGTGCCAAGTCAAGTGCTTATAATGTGAAAGATGGATACAAAATCCTATAAGGTAATCACCATCAGACTCATTCTCTACTGCCAAGTCATTTGTGTTGGAACAAGGTTTGTTTACCAAAGACAGGGCATGATACTCACTGCTGATTGGTTTATGAAGTTTGGGTACCATGGTCCCTCAATGTGCATGTTATGTCATAACAATGATGAAGATACAAATCATTTGCTGCTATACTATCCTTTTGCATTAGAATGTTGGCAATGGCTATGTGCTAAATTAGGCTGGTCAACCACGCTCCCTTGTGACATTTTATCTCTTTTTATCTCATGGCCCTAGTTGTATAAGGAATGCCTTTGTGGTAACCTATGGATTATTTTGCCTTATATTATGATCTGGGAATTATGGAAAGAAAGGAACATAAGGATTTTTCAAGAAAAAACAATGGACAAAGCTTCTTTTCTTAACAAGGTTGAGGCGACTATAGTAGAACTAATGAACTCTCACATCCAATCACAAAGTGCTCAACATAAGTTTTATATGAGTTGGGATGATAAAATGCTTAAAAGTTGGTTTGGTCTTGAGGCTCGTCCTATCTTAGGTAGAGGAATTAAAACAAATGCAAGTATTAGAGCTAATTGTCAATGGTTTGCGTCTCCCCTAGGCTGGTTTAAGCTGAATTTTGATGGGGCCTCCAAGGGCAACCCAGGTCCATCAGGGGCTGGTTGCATCATCCACTCTAGTCTAGGTTTAGTGATAGAAAAAATTGCTAGACCTCTAGAAATCAACACTAATAACATGACCGAATTTAAAGCACTTCTTTTTGGTCTTTCAACAACAATTGAATTGGGATTAGGCAAATTGGAGATTGAAGGGGACTCCATGATCACACTAAATGCAATCAGAACCAGATCCACCTGAAATTGGCATCTTTAGGCTACTTTGGAGGTCATCCTAAATTTGGTAGATAAATTTGAATCCATAACGGTCAACCACATTTACCGGGAAGGAAACCACTTGGTAGATGAGTTGGCTAACCAGGCTGCGTTGGGGATCAGTCTTATACATATGTACTTCAACAATGGTGCAAGATTTGGTGCAGGTACCAATTGCAATGACTTGTTAGCCCACAACGGTCTTATCAAATTCAAAACTTGTCTTGGCGGGAGTTGACAACCTGTCCTTTCCGCTTGACATCCGGAGTTGTGAGGAGATTGCTTCTTTGTTCACGACACCGCCACTTGATCTCTGACACTTGCTGCTCATCCTCTATAGTCAAATCAATCAAAAGTAGTTCCTTTTCGTGGAGAGGAGTCTCATCTCCGTATGCTTTCTCCTCAGTAATGACTTCAAAGGTGTGTCATTCTAGAGAGCTAAATTTAGCAAGTGCCAAATATGGATAATAGCCATTCAATTTCCTTTCTAGGCCGTATAAATATATGGCTCTCTATTCTTGCGAGCCAAGTTTAGGATGAGTCATAAGTGGAAACGTTCTAATTTATCTCCATCTCGCGCCAGGGAAAGTTGATAAGATTGATTAAGAGCTATTTAAAGGGCAGAAAGTGGTGCTTTGGCGGCAAGTTGCATGGTTAGATGGTACTTGAGTGGGCACACCTGTATAATCAGGAAAGATATTGGAGAAAAGAATTTTGTGTTTGGACAAACGATATATGGAGCTGGGAAAGAGTTTGGTTTTTGTAGAGGATACTTTCATCACATTCCCTTTACCCATGGATTCTCCGATTAAGCTCAATTCAGACTTGGACCAAATTGCTTTCGACAACCCCATTGACACTCCCAGGCTCAAGATGTTTGCAATTTTCATCATAGATTGGTTCTACACGCGGTGAGGAAAGTGTTAGGTTTCAATTTTCTTAGCACCAACCACCGCTTTAGAGTGAATATAGACATATGTGTTGGCTTCCTGGCGAGCATTCTGGTTGCAAGTGTCTGCAAGGTCATGGAAGAGGAACTTTGTCACCACCTCTTCAATGAAAATTACCTGATCGGTTTGCATAGGGCAATTGTAAGCATTGATGTAGACCTCACTACCCCACTTCCTTGGGACCTAGCTATAACCATGTCAACCGGGGAACCACTTCCAGATCTTGGCTCGTCCTCGAGGAGGAACATTTATGGTGGGCCTCCTAGGTGTCTCTTCATCCTTTGGCGTGGGAGTGGGAGGATCACCAAATAAGGTATATGATGAACAAAGGCGTCACCTTTTTGTCAAAATTTCTTGGTATGGAAGACGGTTTGGATGCTCCATTTGGGGATGATTTGGATGAGAATCTTGATTGGGTTCATCAATACAAATATGATGAGATACTGGATGGTTTAGGAAGCAAGGATTCCTCTGACTCAGAGGAGGACACTTCGGAGGCAGAGGAGGTTGATGAGGAGGATGAGGAGGAGGATGAGGCAGAGGAAGCAAATGATGATGTTGCAGAGGAAGTTGATGAGTACAACGTTGTAGAGGAGGAACAAGACTCAGACCATTTGCTTAATTCAAAAGAGAAAAATGCAACAGAGAGTGTATCCTCAACAACAAGCAATGAGGATGGATCT
Organism: Thuja plicata; assembly: GCA_018584345.1. Classification (NCBI taxonomy): domain Eukaryota; kingdom Viridiplantae; phylum Streptophyta; class Pinopsida; order Cupressales; family Cupressaceae; genus Thuja; species Thuja plicata. The sequence continues at coordinate 4,044,716 of MU224169.1, read as the reverse complement.
TCCTCATCCTCAGACTAACACTGCGAGTTAAGTGCATCCTGAGTTTTTGTCATGTTAATGCTTAGATAGTCTTGCTTTTTCTTGCATTATGATGGTTAAGCTGTCAGGAGTTTTAAAATGTTTTAATGCATTGGGTAGGAGCATCCGTTGGCTCCATTTTGGCTTTACACTAAGCTACATTGTTAAGACTCAGCGAACGGGAGTATTTGTTTGCTCATTTTTGGATTCTAGACTAGTGTTGATGGTAGTCTGGATTTTAGTTCAAACCTTTATGTATATGTTTTTGATTAATGGTAACAAGAGGTTTTGAAGGGGCCCTGAAACCCTGTACATATAGGAACTTAAGATAGACCAATAAGAGTTCCCAAAACAAGACAGATCAGCCGAAGCCTAAAAGAATCACACACTCCACGAGTACAAAGAAAGCCTACCAAAATTGCTATAAAAGGTGAAACATTAGGGAACAATAGCAAGAAGAAGGAAACCAATCATCTCGTCCCTTTCTTATGGGACCAAAGGGTCATGTCAAACGAAGAAGAAGACCTCTTAAATTTTTATCTTTAACAGTGACCCAACCATCTTCAACTCTAGCAACATCATTCTGCCAACTCAAAGAATCTAAAGCTGAAGAACCAACAACCAACAATGGAGAAGGATCTAACAACGACATATCCAACACCAGGCTAACTTTACCCCCAACCAAAGACCTATCAGTAAGAGGAGCATCCGATTCAGAACTAGCAGGAGCCAAAACTCCAACAGGACCAGTCAAGCCAACACCCCCAGTCCTATCAGCAACAACTTCCAGCGGAGAATGATCTGGTTTTGCCCCAGCAGACACAGATCCACCAGCAGTCCCACCAGCAGCAACAACCAACGGGAGAAGAGTAGAAGAGTCTCCAGCAGACATCACTTCAAAACCAACATCCACCATAGACCCCACAGGGGCAGCTGGAGGGAGAACATAATCATCCTTCTTCCCAGACTGAGAAGAACTTTTAGCAACTGTATAATGTTTTGTGGAAGCCCCCTTCCACCAAGAGAGAGAAGATTTCTTTTTCTTGTATTCCAGGTCACATTGGGAGGAAATGTGGCCAGTCTTAAAGCATTTTCAACATCTGAAGGGGATACCCTCGTAGTCAAGCGGCTGGATCCAAGATCCTGAAGTTGATTCAATTTTGATTTCAGCTCGGAGACCCTTTGAGATGTCAAGATCAACTAAAATACGAGTAATAGTGGAATAAAAAATGTTGTAGGAATCATGATCCAACATCAGAAAATCCCCCAAAGCCTCGCCCACTTCCTCGAGGATGGAGTCATGCCAAAGATGAAGAGGGAGATTAGGGAGTCTAACCCATATAAGGACCTCAGTGAAGGTTTCAGAAGAAGGATTAAAATCCGGGTGCCAGGGCTTTACCATAAGCATAAATTTATCATCCTCACAACAAAAAAAGTTATCACATAGAATCCTTACCTTTGCCAGGGCTTTACCTTTATGTATATGTTTTATATTAATATACTTATCTTGGCCTCGACCTTTTATGCACCAAAAAAAAAGATTTTACGAACGATATCCATCTAAATATTAACAATGACAATGTGAATATAAGTTTTAGGGATTGAGCATGTTGCCTTATGATATCAAAGTGCATAACTGGATTAAGGAAGCCATTTGATCACTCTTTTAATATTGAAATTATTATTTGATAGTCATTACTGGTATAATGTTTACTGCAAAGATGTTGATTACAGCGAGAGATTATTAGGACTACTTCCTCCAATGGCAATATTATGAAAATTACCTCGGTCCCAATTTTTGCTCGTAACCAACACAAGGCACTCTCATGTTAAAGTCTCCTACATAAAAGAAACTCTGATGTCCTCCATCAATGGTAAAGTGCATGCATGTACGAAGCCTGATCTTGTGCCTGTGGATGTGGATCCGTAACCAAAAGATCAAAGCAGTCTGATAAAAATACCCAAATATCTCAGATATTAGTATTTTGTGGTCTGTTTAGTGAAAGACCAAATCTGTAGTTCGTGACATGATACTCATTTCATTGGTTTTTGGTATTTTGGGACCTGTCAACTAAGGCATATGAGATAGAAAATGTTACATTCCTCCATGAACTTTTTATGTAACTGTTTGAATTGCATAATTAGAGATGTGATGTTGCTATTGGAAATATATACATATATATATATATATATATATATATATATATA
>MU224169.1:4030399-4040949 GCA_018584345.1 Thuja plicata | reverse complement strand
CGGCCCCAATTACTAAAACTACTGCAGACCCAAGTGCGCAATGGACTTGTCTACACAGCGTACAAATGCAGCGTTGATGCTAAGGCTCAACCGTGGGAAACGTCTATGCAGCAGACTAAAACGTATTCTTACCAAGGGAAACACTTAGTTTATAAACGTCTATGCAGCAGACTAAAATCTAAATGAAGCAGGAATCTTCGATGTCAAGAGTAAAAGTGACTGATAAGATGTGAAAATCAATGTCGAAAGATAGTCTTGGGGTGTTAAATAGTTTACATGAAATTTCCAGCGTTCCAATGATCAAATACAAAAGAGTAATCGGATAGAGAGCTCCAACATAGTAAACACGAAAAATCATTATTTCTTTCTTTTCTATGGACTAAACCATGAGCAATGAATTGTTAAGCTGTGAAAGCCCTCAACTGAGAGCCGCAACCTATACAGTGTGAGGAAAACTCAATACCATATACATGTGTATCAAATGGTGGAATCTTGGAAGTAAAAAAAAGTTTTTACAGCTGTATAGGTGGCCAAATGCAGAAAAAAAATAAAGGCCATTAAGGAACGGGATGTGAAAACCTTATGCAGAGAAATATCAATGTTTTCACTAATTTCCAAGAAATAGTGAACAACAACGTAGCAGATTGCAGATAATCTAAGGACAAGTAACCCACATGGTTTCAAGAGAATAAGAGAGCCCGAAGTATCAGATTTCGCAGGAAATAAAGCAAGATTCCTCAGGATTTCTTCGAAAATAAAGTTTGGGAGGCTTGGCGTCGGATCCATACCTATAAAATGTTAAGGTTTATCTAAATTTGCAACAAAACTCACTGGAACATCCTCAAAACCCCCCGGCAGCAAAGTGAAAATCCTAGAGTAATAGCAGATAACCAAACTATCCAGACTAGGAAATGTAACGAGGATAGATTCTTGTTTCCAATTTAACAAAAACAAAACGAGCATTATCAGTACGTTTACACATTTCCAGAGAAGAGTAAAGAGAGGTTTTGTGGAACCTGAATTGTTCGATGCCTGTAGTTAACTCGAATGGCCTCCCTTGACACCAATCTTTCTCGTCCCAATCCGCAGCTCCTTTAATTTTCCTCCCCTGGAAGCTGTTTAACATCCTCTTTTATTTTCATCTTCATCCCGCATCTTTTCTAACTGATTTCCCCTCCTTCGAGTGAGTAAAACAAACATGCCTCCAAATATGGAGTGTGGTCTGCCTCCACTCCCTTCAGCCAACCGTCTTTTTTATATATATATATATTTTTTTACTACCATAGTATGAACATGTAAATTTTTTAATACACCAAACACATCATTAATGCCATGGAATCGTAAGTAGACATTTATCGTATATTTTACAATAATTCCAATAAGGTTGCAGGAATGACAAAAGAATAAGAACACATAAACTCTAAGTGGTGTGTGCATAGATCCGGCCGCCTGACCATCCGTACGTCCAGAACTGGAAGCTAGCCTTCCCTACCTCAACCACACTCCCGCCTTCATCCTGCATTCAACAGACATACTCGAAAACAAAGCACTGTATCAGTACATGATTAATCATAAATAGAAGTTAAACCATTTCGTTTTACACCATTTTCCATAATTAACACATTTATTATATGTACATCATAGTTCATCATATATGCAAAAATCATAACACGAACATCCATTAAACATCATGATATAAAATTTAAAACATCCTCATAACATTAGTCATCATAACTAATCTTAGGTTTATAATTATCGCTAATCAAAACCATAATGAGAAAAATCAACTAGAACATAGCATCTAGAAAGCGACCTAGTCGAATCAAAACGACTTGGTCAACAAAGTCAAAATGTCGCAAGACAAGTCCGTAAAAAGATGAGTCGCAAAGGTCGAGTCGTGACAATAAGTGAGGAACATAGAATATATATGTATATGTGCATAGATACATACATAGTATATATGCTTATACATAGGTATATAAGTTATGCAACTCAACTATGTAAATTATGATAACGTATTATGTAAGTACGTTATCATTATAACATAAATAATTCAAATTCAATTTCCAATGGTTTCATGCTTTGTTGCATCTTCGAACTTGCATGAAGGACCACGACTAGGAATTAGAAGATTGTAACTCTCTCTTCTTGCCGTACGGTGCCTTGCAAAAAGTAGTTTCATAAGCTTCGATGGTAATAATAAAGGGAAACATTATAATCGAAGGTCTTTTCTCCTTCATATTATTCATTCAAATCAAGAACATTTTATCATCTAGATAGTATGTGTAGAGCTGATTTAGTTCACTTGGTGATCAATTATTATTACAGTAACCAGTATTGAATTGGAAGAATGCATGGAGGAAATTTCATCACTGATTTTAGCTCATCAACTGTACATGCATGTTGATCCTCTATCATTTGTATTTCTTGTTTTGGAATGCTATTATCATATTGCATTTAGTTACAATCAATTAAGGATTGATTGCATTTCTGCACTGGATTCATCTTTTATTAATCAATTGCATTTTTGAAAATAAATCAAGTAACTCATCATCTAGTAAACAATTGCATTTCTAAATTGAATCAAGATGTAATTCAACATCAAATATTCGTTTGCATTTTTTTATTAAGTCAAGATGTAATTCACCATCAAGTATTCAGTTGCATTTCTAAATTGAATCAAATATGCAGTTCATCATCATGTAATCGACTGCATGTCTGAACCGAATCATAAAGTAATTTATCTGAACCGAATCATAAAGTAATTTATCATCAATAATCAAATGCATTCTGTTTGAATAAAAGAGTCAATTATATTTAATTTTGAATTACTTTGCATGTTTGCTAATGAATTAAAGTAGTTTATATTATCAAGTCGAAATTGTAACTTCTCTTTAATAAAGAACCATAGTGAACATGTTCTTGAGAATGAACACTCATCTTTGTAATATAATACAACATCTTAATCTTGATCTGATAATAATACAGAGATTTGGTCCCAGAGATACTATAGTGCTGAAATAGAACATAATAGAGAAAGTTAGATATTAAAGTGAATTCTATTGCATGTAATCTGCATTTTATGTATCAATATGAAACCTTTGCATTAGTCGAGTACAACTTCCGATTACCATGTCAACTTACCTAACAGATTAAGTCTCTTATAGTGGTTTTGTGAATCAGACCAGATGGTCAACACCCCATACAGTTGCAGGAAGGGCTTAATTATTTTGATACAGCTAAAATGTATTTATGCATAACATATTATCAATCTGATTTAAGGAACAACAAATGCTTGTTAGCGGGTCACAATCCCTTGAAGGTCGTTATGATCATTTGAGTTAGTAGACAATTGAGCAATTGCTTGTGAGCGGGTCACAATCCCTTGAAGGTTGTTATGACCGTTTGAGTCAGGAGACAAATGAGCAGTTGCTTGTTAGTGGGTCCCAATCCCATGTAGGTTGTTATGATCGTTGATGTAAGGAAACATTTGGCAGCTAGCCTGTTGTTGGTTGTTAAGACCAGTGAGTCAGTTGAACTCTATTTTTTTGGTATAAGTTGAGTAAGGGAGGTTAATACCAACACAAGATTGTGCTTGCATCTTTTTAAACCTTGGCCAATGTGGCGCAGTGCAATTGCATGTGACCATCGATTTACATGAACTAGATACACGTTCTAGTCAGATGGTCATACTAGTTAGAGGTACTTATAGTGTGTGACCAACTAAGAGTTGTGTAGGTTTTAAACACCTGGTTTAGATGGAAATCAAACCTAGCCATGTGTCTGCACCCTTGTGAAAGGTAGGACCACTTCCGGCAGGAAGTTGTGCGCGGGACGATTGGTATATGGTTGGAGAAAAGCACTTGATGATGCTCTCCCTCTCCCAGTAAAGCAAAGGCTTGTAAGAGGTTCCAAGATGGAAGAATGAAACAATAATCCCTTTTCTCTCTCCTTTGTTATTGCATCTCTTTATGAAATAATAGAGAAGTTGAATATGTTATTTGGTAATATTCATGTTCATTTGAAAATGATTTCTTTTCTATTAAGTTTTTAGAAGTAATAAAAAGTGCAAGTTTTATTTTATCAGTTGAAATTATTTTAATGTTGAAAAATTCAGTTATTATTTTATATTGAGATTGTTAGCGTATTACAGAGAATCCAGAAGAAAAGGATCTCTTCCCTTGTACATGTGGAAGTTTAATCAAAAGAAAAAAAATTGCACCGACAAAAAGTTGGATCACTCGGATTGAGAATGTTAGGTAAGAAAGCATGCTTCTTTCATTACATTTTTCTCATAGAATAATAACTACTAGACCTTACTAGTTAAACATGTAAGAATCTTGGTAAAATATCCGAGCATGTTAAACTTTCAATTATCCTTCAAACACAAAGTTATAAGACATCGAAAGACATAAACCCAAAATCATGTAAGAATCTTGGTAAAATATCCATGTTAAACTTTCACTTATTCTTCAAACACAAAGTTATAAGCCATCCAAAGATTCAAACCCAAAATCTACATGTTTTTGCCTGTAAGGGGAACTTGTTTGTGTTGGACTATTCATCGACGTCTCCCTTTGGATTTGGGATATGGACTAACTGCCTCTCATGGATTTGTTTATCTTTGGCATTTGTATCGAGCATTAGTAGGTTGATCTTTTGGTGCAATGGTAAACATGTTCAAACAATTTGTATCAGAGCCAAGTCGAGGGTTCAAATCCCTCAAGTAACGCTAAGGGAGAATTGTTGGACTAATTGCTAGCGTCTCCCTTCAAGACATGAATTAATTGCTTTTCGTGGATTCGTTTATTTTTGACATTAGCAGATTGATCTTTTGGCACAATGACAAACGTGTCCAACAATTTACCTCTCCACTAGGCAAGTAAGAGTTCCAAGGACGATGAAAGACTTTCCTAAATTTCCATACCGACTTCCAACTTGATTTGGCGTGTCACTGGCTTTGTGGCTTTGTCAAAGGGTGGTTAGCTACTAAGTGAAAGACTTCTAGTAGAACTCTCTCAACTATTGATTTTGATATATAGCCTTTTTTCTTGCAAGCTCCATAAGGAAGAAGAAATCAACATTGGAGCTTTCTCAATGCTCGGAGTGCCCAACCACTGCCCAAAATATGTCATGTTAAGTATAATTTAATGACCCCTTCATTAACAATATATATTTCCAGGTGGTTACATAGGAATCTCTATGTCTCGCCTCAAGATATGATTTCTGTGGCTCCTGGGAAGATTGGTGTCGATGCCTCTTCATCCTTTGATGGGGCTTTGGATGGAAGTCGTGGTTCTAATGTGGGGAGTGTTGCTGGAGCTATTGCTGCGGTTCCTCTCAGGATTTTGATGGTGTTTCGGGGAAGAATGACACATTTCTATTTTCTTCAGCTTGTGATTGGGCTTTGGCTGGTGGTAGCGCCTCTTTGGCTGTTACTAGCCTTGCTCCTCAGGTTTCTGCTGGCCCTATTTCAGGTCCTACTGCTGGTATTCCCTCTCAGGGTCTGGGAACTTCTGCGCTGGACTCGATTTCTTGGCAAGATGTTGATGCTAAGGTGGAAAAGGGCTAGATTACAGTCCAAGGGAAGAAATCTAAATTGCCTCAGACCTATTTTGATATGACCCTTTGTTCCCACAAGGGTAAGACAAATGGTAAATCTTAATGGTTTTTGGCTGCATGTTGGCTCTCCATGTGCAAGTTTTTCTTTGTCATGCAACTTTTGTTCTTGGTGGTGAGAGTCTGATGGCTCTCCCCCCTATCTAGGTTTTGTCACGTCTTGGTCTTGTCCTATTTCATGTAGTGGGTGGTCTTGAATATCTTTTGTTATGGGTTTCAGGTCCCTCCAAAACCTGTTATGTACAGGGTTTCGGGCCCCTTCAATACCCGTTTTTCACTTAATAAAAAATAATATATATTTGCAAGGATGATCAAACATCCCTCCAAATCGGTAAATAAATCACTCGCAAAAAAGGGTTATTAGCTAGAAGACCATACTATAATTTGAGACTTAGATTTGTTGAATTTGTTGATCTAGTATGGTTCCATTTTGATTCTACTAGATCACCTCGTCGACTGAACTTATGACTTGGAAAAGCATTGAAAGCCCAAAATACCTTGGTGATAGTCTGCAATGTTGGACATGTCATATACATTGTTTTTGTTAGATTTTGCAGCCTTTTCTAGTAACATGAGGCACACAATAATATGAGAGATTGATGAACATGTATTTTGAGGAAAGATGCACACATGAAAGGTTAAATGCAAACTTTTATAGATCAGTATAACACGTACACACTACAACATTTGAGACCATTTTTCAACGGATATGTGTTTCTTTTCTGACACTGTCCCGTCGGCCAAGCGACAGAGACCAGTGTTGCAGTTTTGGTGTCGGAAACAATGATGACTGTACAGTCTGTCATTATTGCGACAGTACTAACCGTCGCAATACGAGCCGGCTATGATGGTTATCATGCTGTCGTTACATATTTTAGTTGTCGCTATTACGACACGTAGGCATCACATTTTTTGTGTTAACTGTTGCAGTTTGCACCGTCTAAAAATTTAGCATGCCATCGTTACAGTTTGTGGGCGTCACAAATTATGACAGACGTGTGAGGTATTTTCTATACATGCGACGTCGAGCCGCCAACAATTTCTAACGGCTCGACGTCGCATGTATAGCAAATACGTCGCACGTCTGTCGTAATTTGCGACGGTTAACACAAAAAATGTGACGTTTAGGTGTCACAATACGAGCTGTCGTTACATATTTTATCCGTCGCTATTACGACACCTATGCGTCGCAGTTTGCACCATCTAAAAACTTTAGCATGCCGTCGTTACTGTTTGTTGGTGTCACAATTACGAAAGACATGCGACGTATTTGCTATATATGCGATGTCGAGTCGTCGGCAATTTCTGACGGTTTGACGTCGCATGTATTTTTTTAGTGTCGCTTTAGATTTTTTAAGAGTTTAGTGTCCTAGTGGATAAAGGGACAAACCAATGTCCTCCCAACTGTGACAACATATCTATAAATGTCGGACATGAATATAATTTTCTTTATAGATGGAGGGAGATAATTCGAAGTTGCAAGAGTATGAAAATGAGAAACATTATGCAAAGAAAGTGAGCATATGTGATGTACTTATAACACTCATTCTCCTTAAAAAATGGGCTGACTATTATTTTTCAGGCCATCTGTATCTCTACCTATAGGTTGTGAGGGATCAAACTCCAAGCCTAAAATTTCCGAGCATTAGTTGCCAAGGAGTCCATTATTGATGTTTTGACAACATCACCGTATTGTTTTTCTTTGTTTTGGAGGAATCACACTTGGGCAAAGAGTGGTGGAAGAGGGCCTGCAATGTGTATCGTGAAGGACCAATGAAGGGGAGCCCTGTTTCGCAGTCAATAGTCCTATGCAACAAAATGAATAACAAAACAAAATGAAAAACATCTTATTCCAGAAGAGTACTTATAATAATTTATGCAATCTCATGCCAGTGAATATACAACGATGCAAAAAAGCACTTAAACATTGATCACTAAATATTATATTTGAGAGGATTGCAATCTAGGGGTAAACATTAAGCTCAAGTCCAAATCACACACATAACAATAAAACTTGAGCAATTTGATCCAACCCAGCAAAAACATGGGACACAATTGTGAGATCACCAAGAAACTAAGACAATATATCAAGACAGTCAAAATTAAATAAAAAAAAATGAGAGAAAGAGTGACCTAGACACTTTTTTAATGTGGAAATTTGTGTCTCAACCTTACTTTTACATAAGGCTACTATTACAGTAAGTTTACTTTTGAGCACAGATTGATCCAAGATTTTTCTCAAAGCTATGAATTGGCTAGATAAGAATGCTGGTAAATTTTCGTTGCAAGAATCATGTCTAGATTTAAAGATATAAAGTTTCCACTTTTGATAGTTTCGTTTGAAAGTTTCAAAGTCAATTGTTAAGGCCTTAAAGGCTTTTGATGGACCTGAAAGTGGTCATAACCAGCATAGTGGGTTATAGCTTGATAGAGCACATCATGATCTTGTTGGTGCTTCGAACAATTTGTCAATCAAACTCCCGAATCAAAATTTTTGGCCACTAGAAGTTGGGTCTCCTGAAATGGGAAACATAAAAATGTGTTGAAAACATAAATGAGTTAAGTGAATTTATGAAAATAAACCTCATATTCTTGAAATAGAAGTCACAAGTTTAAATCTCACAAGAAGTAAGATATGTACGCCTCAATTGTAGCATAGTTAAGTGCCTCCCACAAGGAATATAAGGTAGACCCATATTACTATAAGCCAAGGGTATTTGCAAAACTAACCCCAAAAAGAGAGAAAATAATGAGATCAGCATCCATACATTTTTGTACAAGAAATACAGAACAATTTTTCTTTCATTTAGTGAATTGCCTTCCTCACTACCTTCACTTGAACCTTCACTTCCACTGTCCCCACTAAAACTGGCAGTTCTATTTAGATCACTAACATATAAGTTATAAACATAAGAAAGTAAGAAAATGGGAGTTTCCAAGAACAAAAAATAATTTATCTAAGCAACATCCTAGACCTTCCCACCGATTATTAAAGTTTAATAAGTTTATCAAATTTAGCAGCCTTGAATAACTACCTTTGTGAGAAGGCACCATTTGCAGTAGCAGATGCTACTTTTCCACCCTCTCCTTTACTTGTAACTATTTCGAGCTTTCCCAAACTTCCTTTTACCCTCTTCATTGAATTTCGTCCTTTACCTCCCAAGGACTTTGGCTCTGCATCTATGTTTTGTGCAACTAAAGTCTGTCCACAGAAAGTAGATATCAAATTTCCATTCAAAACATTTCTTAAAAGGTTAGAACATTAAAAAATGAGTGCTAAAAATTCTTATGATCGTTTTCCATATAATTACTGCCTACAATATTTCAGTAATTACCATTATGACATCTGTAGGATTTCCATTTGATGAGATTCCATATTGAGTGAATGTGTGTGCACCCTAAAGTTGCAATCAAGACCACACTGTTGGAAAATTAGGATAGTAAAATAGGCCATATGTCCACAATAAAAATAGCCAAAAATAAATGCTAAACTCTAGGTAACAAAAGGGAGTGACCATCTCCTTCATTATTGACTTACCTGAAAAGGAAAATCACATAGACAGATGCATACTTTCAAATTATAAGTATTAAATATTTGAAAAGACAAGAATGACAAAACTCAAGGTATTAGAACTTACAGGAGGTACTGATGGATGGCCATAAATTGCTCCAGATGGATACATAGCAGAATAGGGAGGAGTTGTTCCATAAGGTGGCATTAAATTTCATTCATCAAAGCACTGAACACATCTGGACCATCACCCCATCTGATAGATAAAAATAGCAATGATGTTAAGCACAATTGATTCTGTAAAGGGAGTCAATTTCATTGATTGGAAGAAAAATTTTAAAAAATCAAAATGGCGATGGTAAGGAATGCCTTTAGTTTCAAAATTCAATGAAGATAAAAATGGTATAGTAAAAGGAATTCTTATGTTACATTTGATGGATGTGGCAGTACTTTTGCTTTTTCACCTTATATTTTACCACCAAATCGGGCATTGCGACGGTGTGAAATGTTGTTAATTTTTTTTTTGAGCTTCTCTTTGTTTCAAGAATAGTTTAACATTCTCTAATTAACAAGGCCAACCACGTGAAGGTGGAAGCTCATCTGGCCCCTCCTAGGAGTCTCTTATGACCCTTTACGACGCTTTAAGACCTCTAAGATGTATTCTTAGGGATCGTAAAGGGTCATAAGGGATCTTGGGACACAACAACGAAGAAACATAAATGTAGGCATCATGGTCACAATTGTTTGGAGACACAACATAATTCAGTGGTATACCACTCAATTAAGTTGTGTCTCCAAACAATTGTGACCATGATATCTACATTTATGTTCCTCAGCTGTTGTGATATCTACATTTATGTTTCCCAGCTATCGTGTTTTTGTGCATGTTCTTTATGTGTTTGGCTTCTCTCCCTCGCATCCAAAATAAGATTTTCCCACTCTGAATCGAGAATGCACGTGTAGCTGCGTAGAATATATAGTGTTAGAAGGCCCCAGATGGGAATAAATTCAATGTACAATTATGGTCTTGAATAGATAAAGTGGAACTAGAATTTCAGCAAGGCTGGGAAAAGTTTGTGCATAATTATAAAATTTTTCCGACATTCTAGTTTCAGTTTATCTTTACAAGACCATAATTGTACGATTGAATTTCTGCCCATCTGGGCCTTCTAACACCATATGTTCTCCTGGTTGTTTATGTTGTGTCTCCAAAGAATTATGAGCATGATGCCTACATTTATGTTTCTTAGCTGTCTATGGTAGAGTCCCAAGATAGTGTCTCGATTGGCTGCGACCCAATTAGGTGAACAAGGATGAGAACCTAATTAGATTCTACCTACAAATAAGTTAAAAACAAGAGTAACTATAATAATTTTATTATTACAACATCGAGACATAAACATCAGTCATTATCAAATAA
>MU224169.1:3968789-3993251 GCA_018584345.1 Thuja plicata | reverse complement strand
TTCATATTAACTTAATAATTTGTAATAACGAAGATATCACATCTTTCTAACATGCACAAATTAATATGACAGATGCATTTCAAAACAAGATGCTAAATTAATATTAAATTAATGCTAGTTACATCCTTTACTATCATAACTTAAAATACTTACCTCCTCCTCTTGAAACTTGTTTCCTTCCACTTACTTCTTCAATTATTTTGCCATGGTAGGGTCGGTGAGGCACTACAGAGTTTCCATAACAGTCAGTGCTTTAAGCACAACCAGCCTATTCATCCTGCACAAAGCACATATTTAGTTGCTAGCAGAGGAAAATTTTAGAAGTCTAGTGCACCCTCTGTTGGAAGAGGTCTTAGTAGAGGTAATGGTTGCTTCTCTTGTGTTCAGTTTGGATATATTGCACTAAATTATCCTCAACATGCTTAACAGTTCTCAGGACAAAGGCATGCAACTTCTAAGCCTATAGTAGGAGGTGTTGGAAGATCTCATCAAGTATTTGCAATAGTGGATCATCGCCAGGCAGAGCACCAGGGCATAATGATTGAGACTTCGGGTGCTATTCAGGGTATTTCCCTTTTTGTCTTATTTGATTCAGGAGCTACAAATTATTTTATATGTCCTTTTGTAGTAGAGAGATGTGGGCTAGTGGTAGTAAAGCAAGAAATAAGTTGTCAAGTTGAGTTATCCTCTAGGGCCAAGGTGACAATGGACTCTCTAGAGCATAAGTGTGTGTTGAACTTGGAAAAATTAAGTACCCCAGGTAATCTTCATGTGATTCCTTTGGGATCATATGATATTGTCTTAGGGATGGATTGGTTAGGATCTCATGGATCTAGCACTGGTTGTAGAAAAAATATTGTTAAGTGCAAAGATGATGTTGGAAAAGACATTGAGATTGTGGGGATTCAATGTCTTATACCTCTTCGTATGATTTCTTCCAATCAACTCAAGTGGTGCATGCGAAAGGGATATTAGATATTTAATGTGACTGTGAATGAGTTAGATGAAGTTGAGAGTAAGGACAAGACTTTTGATCATCCTATTCTTCAGGAATTTGCAGATGTCTTTCCGAGTGAAATTCCAAGTATGCCACCAAAGCATGACATAGACTTATGTATTGATCTTGTTCCAAGAGAAGAGCCTATTTCTAGAGCTCTTTACATGATGACCACTCAAGAGTGAAGTGAGTTAAAGATTTAGTTAGAGGACCTTTTGGAAATATGTTGTATTCAACCGAGTGTTTCTCCATGGGGTGCGCTTGTAATCTTTGTTAAGAAGAAAGATGGATCTTTATGCTTGTGTATTGACTATAGATAGTTTGACAAGGTAAAGATCAAGAATAGGTATCCTTTGACAAGGATTGATGATCTTTTTGACTAGATCAAGGGAGCTAAGGTGTTCTTTAAGATATACCTCAAATTAGGGTATCATTAGTTGCGTATCCAGGATGAAAATATGATGCAGGAGCATCCTTGGGTGGTTGGAAATCCTGCTCAACCAAAAACATGTTTTCTTTTGTTCTTTAGCTTGTTTGGAGACTACTCGGTGAATTACCTTGTTGCTCGGGTATTCTTTCTGTCTTTCTTTACTGATGGGTCTCGATGTTCGTTGGCTGCTCGGTGTTTCTTTCCTCGAGTTGGTTTATGTTTCTCGGGTATGCTTTCCTCAAGTTGGTTTCTATTGCTTAGGTATGCTTTCCCCGAGTGATTGTTGTTGCTCAGTGATGCTCTTCTCAAGTTTTTTATCCTGATCTGGCTAATTTCTACACTTAATTTCCATGGCATTATTAATGTGGGGTCTCTCATTGGGATCTCTGTCGACCTAAATCTGGGTTGATGTGTTCTCCTATGTATTTTGTTATTAATATCAGCTGACTGGTGCATTTAATATCTGTTCATTGTAGAGTGTATGGTCGACTAGGTTATTTAATTATTGTTTACATGCCGACTTGTGGCAAGTGTGTATAAAAGAGGGTCTAGGTTGATGTTTAGAGGGACAGATAGAAAATAATGGAAGATAGATTGAGGATATCAAAGTAAGCTACAAGCTGAAAGATTGTAAGTTGTTGCAAATAGTTGTAAGTGGGTAGACAGAGGTTGCAGATTGCTTGGTGGCTTGCAAGAACAAGTTCAGATTTGGTTTCTTCCACTTAGCTATAGGGTAGATGGATAAAGTTGGTTCTTGCAAGATCTTGTTGAATTTGTTGATGTAATTGGCCCTAACCAGGAAGGACTTACAGCCCGACATGTTGCATGTAATTGAAAATTTTGAGATTATATAAGTTGATATTGATATATCTTATGTTGTGTTGTTTTCGCTATGTGTTCTTGTTGTTGGCTACAATTTTAGACAGTTCTTTATTGGATCCTTCGACCTTGACTGCATCAATATATTCACAAGCTGATATTCCATACTCGCTATGGACACTATGAATTCATAATGGTACCTTTTGGTTTGACGAATGCTCCATTTTTTTTCACGTGCTTCACAAATTAAGTATTCCATGCTTATCTTAACCATTTTGTTCTCATCTTCTTGGATGACATATTGATATATTATAAATCCATAGAAGAGCATGAGGAGCATTTGCAATAGGTATTGCAGTGCCTTCGAGATAATCAGTTGTATCCCAATGCAAAAAAGTGTGACCTCTTTCAGACATAGGTGCAATACTTAGGTCATATGATTTTAGGTGAAGGTATTTCAGTAGATTCCTCCAAGATTTAGGCAATTGTGGAGTGGCCAACACCTATTAATGTGTCTAAGGTTTGTATTTTGATGGTATTGGCTAGATTATATCGTCGATTTGTCTAGAACTTCTGTAGAGTTACACATCCTATCAATTCTCTTTAGAGGAGAGGGAAAAAGTTTGTTTGGACAGAGAAGTGTGAAGAGGATTTTTAGAGCCTCAAGGAGCATTTGACTAGTGCACCTATTCTAGTAGTGCTTGACCCATTATGTGATTTCATGGTGTGTACTGATGCTTATTTGGAAGGAATTCGGGCAGCCCTTATGAAGGAAGGACGTGTGATTTCTTATGAGTCTCACAAACCCAAGGATCACAAATTTAATTCTCCCACACATGATCTTGAGTTAGCAGCAGTGGTTCATGCATTGGTCCGATGGAGACATTTTCTACTAGGACATCGGTTTGAGCTTCATAGTGATCATCATAGTCTACAGTATATCTTTACCTAGCCAAATTTGAATGCTAGACAAAGACAATGGATGGAATTCCTTTGTGAGTATGACTTTGAGGCCAAGTATATTCAGAGTAAGGAGAATGTGGTAGCTGACTCTTTGAGTCAAAGGAGACATGAGATATCAAAATTGACTCCCAACATGGATTTGCGGAGTCTTATACTCTAGGAACTTCCTACAGATACTTGGTATCACAAAGTGAGTGCAAAGCTTGAGTCTGTGAGACCATTGGAGGCATATTTTCAGGTTATGTTTTGGTGTCAGATGGTCTTTTGCGACACATGAGATGAATATATATACCACCATCAGATGATATTCGTACATTGGTTTTATGTAAGGCTCATTGTGCACCTTAATCGATACATCTAGGTGTAAAAATGATGCATGAAAACCTTCGACAACTATATCATTGGTCTGGTATGAAATGTGACATCATTGATTTTGTGGCAAGGTGTTTAGAGTGTCAGAGGTTTAAGGCATGTCATTATCATCCACTAGGGATTTTACAACCAAATATCATTCCAAAATGGAAATGGGATATCATCTTGATGGATTTCATCATAGGTTTTACTATGAATCCTCATATACATGATGCTATCATGGTCACTATGGATTGGTTGACCAAGGCGGCACACTTTTCTCCCATGAGAGAATCCTATACAACAACTTCAGTAGCTAGAATCTTTATGCAGGATATTGTGAGACTACATGGGGATTGTCTCAGATAGAGATCCTATATTAACTTCTGCATTATGGACTTCATTGCAACATGATCTTGGATCCCAATTGAATTTCAATTCTCCATATCATCCTGAGAATGATGGACAAACATAGCGAGTTAATCAGGTGTTAGAGGATATGTTACAAATGTATTTCATGGATAGACAAACTCATTGGGAGGAATGTTTGTATTTGGTTGAGTTTTCTTATAACAATGGTTATCATAGCTCGATTGGTATGTCATCTTTTCAGGCTTTGTATGGCCATCCTTTTCATACATATTTGAGTTGGGATAGGCTAAATGGCCATATTTTTCTAGGTCCTGAGATGCTTTGAGATATGGAGCATTAGGTAGAGCGCATTTGTGAGCATTTGATCACAACTTAGGATAGACAAAAGAAGTATGCATATGCTCATAAGGTGGATAGATAGTTTGCAGTTGGTGATAGGGTCTTTTTGAGAGTATGTCCACACAAGAGTTTGATACATTATGAAAAGGGTTCGAAGTTGGCACCTCATTTTTTTGGCCCATTTGAGATTCTGGAGAGGATAAGATGAGTCGCTTACCGTCTTGCATTGTTGCCCAGCTTATCTTGTATTCATGATGTTTTCCATGTTTCAGTACTTAGATGATATATTCCAGATGTGACACATGTTCTTGAATGGAATTCATTATAGGTCAAGGACATGAAGGTGGATTTGGAGCCCATTCGTATACTTAAACAACGGGATTTGACCCTCAGGGGTTGAACCATTGAGCAGGTAAGGGTCCAATGGGACCCAAATGATGATTCATTAGCTACTTGGGAGGATGCAATAAGATTACATGATTTATACCCCTATTTGTTTGTAGACTTCCAAGAGTAAGCCTAATTCTAGGGGGTGGATGTAATACCCACCCATAGTTTTCTTTTCAGTTCTTTTTTCCGAACTCTTTTAGGCCATATTTCAGGTGTGTTTTTATTATTTCAATGATCCTTAAGGATGATGATGTTTGAAATTAAATTATGTTTTGATTCATATATCATGAGTAGTGGATAGTTGTGTGATATCATGAGTTGATAGTTAGATGATTATGATTATTTTCATATTTTATCTACATATGATGATGCTATTTATGATTATGATTATTAGTGATCCCATACTTGCATGTGTATGGTTAATATCTATGTTTTACATTTCTATTTGATGTGTTTTATATGGTGAGGGACGAAGTTTTAGTTACTCTCTTTCGAGGTCCACATGATGTACTGATTCCTACCATTGTCTTTTATATGTATATATGTACATGCTCATCTTTGATGCAGGATTGCAGGTACCAAACATTGACTTCCTTGAATTGTCAGGATGAGCATGCCCTATCGCAATATCTCAATGGTAAGAGAGGGGATATAACAATCAGGTCCAAATCCCAACCTAAGCCATGATTTGTCTTGAAATAGTGGACACGTATCTGACTGACTACCCATATGAATTCGTCAAGGTGACGTGAATTCAAGAACCTTTCCTTTGAGCATGATTGTTGCATTTTGTGTTGGTCGATATTCCTTCTTGTTTCTAGTCATGTAGTTCATGTGAGTTTTGTGCTTATGTGGTTAAGGGTTTGAGTAGGATTAATTATGATATAATTTTATCCTTTAGAATATTCAAATATTAAGTATTTTTATTTAAATAATTAGGATTAATTAAATACCTATAGTATTAGAGGGATTTAATTAAAACATTAAATCTAAATGAGAAATAAAAATGCATAATTAATATAAATAAATTATTAATATGTCATAAATATTATTCCTAATTAAAAATAATTATATGCAATTTAATTGCACTTATTTTTACTAAATTAAAATGAGATTTTTATTTAAAGGTTGTGTTTTTTATGGAAAATTATTTATTTTAATAAACACAGAAAAAAGTAAAGAATTCTTTTATTCTTTTTAAGTGTTTTATTTGATTTTTAGGTTTTGCACATTCTAGAAACCCTAGTTTTATTACTTTTTCCTTATTAGAGGTTTGGAGAGGATTTTGGATACACACGCAGATACACAGAAAGATAAAGATTTTTCAGTATATAGGTTATGAGAAGAACATGTTATCAGGTCATCTGGATTTGTGTTTGAAGTTAAATAATATATTTTTAAAGCTTGGGAGTGAAGTTTTCTTTTTGGGTCTTCTTCTGGTGATTCAAGTCAACTTGGTGTTTCAAGGTAGGGTTTGAAATCCCATGCAAATATTTTTTTTTGGAAAAGATTGTTTTCATTGCGTATGCCAGTTGCGGTTGATGATTTTGGAGTATTTGTATTATGTTGTTCCTTGTTGGAGAAATTAGAAAGAAAAGCTATTGGGGTTAATTTTGTGAGGAAAAAATTATGTTAATGTCAAATCTGGTTAAACCTTAGAATTTGATCGAGAACATTAGGTAAACAATATGATTTATTCAATTAGGATTTGTTGAAAACCTGGTAGGAAAATTCCACATGTATTTACATATAATTTGACTTAAAATCCTATCAGATTATATTCACAAAATTTATATATGGTTATATTTTTTTGAAGAAATTCAATAGGAAAATAATTATAATAAATACATATGTATTTGATTGAATAGCTATTAAATACATATGTAATTTTTTGGTAAAAAAGTAAACAAATACAGTTAAAAGAAATTCACTAGAGAAAAGAAGGAAAAAAATATACATATAACAAATAAAATATAAAAAAAATCTTTAAAAATATATATTAAATAGAGACAGGGGCCACCACCCCCTACCACGACCGCAAGACTTACCTGTAGTGACTGTAGGTATTCCCTATGGTGACACCGCAGGGCCTGCGGATCGTAAGGCCGTAGGTACCCTGCGGTGACCGTAGTGTTCCCTATGATGACACCCAAGGCCTATAAACTGTAAGGCCGCAGGGAGCTTGCAGTAGAACTGCATGGGTCGTGGGGTGGGGTCCGCAGGACTCCCGCCCCCCTTTGACTTTTTTCTTTTTGTAAAAAATAAAATAAAAAATATTTTATATAATTTTTATTTAAAATTTAATTTTAATTTTAGTTTTTAGTTAATATTTATTAATTAATTAATAAAAGTATATATATATATATATATATATAGTTGAATATAGTTATGGTCAAATTGATTGTGTTTTAAAAATGATTTGGTTTTCAATTAAAGGAATAGCATTTTCTTGTAAATAATTGAACCTATGATTTGATGGATTTTTTACTTAAACCTTGTTGTATCTTTGTGGTCTATTTGGGGATTTAAGTTAACTTTTAGGATTTTTATACCAGAGGCTCGAGAGTTGTTTTCTTATGATGCATATGTGTTTTAATTGCATGCATTGTGATGTTGGTCATGGTCTTGTTTTTCTTTCTATCCGACATTGTTTATAGTTTTGAGCTCATACCTGTATTATAATCCATGAGAGTATATTGTGATGTTATGATTATTGGGTTCTATGTGTTCCTTACTGTATCATGAAACATATATTGGTGATTATACTTGATTGTGATGGTTATGGCTTTGAGAACCCATATGTGTTCCTGATGGTTTTATGGAACTAAATTTGATTATCATTCTTTTATGAGATTTATGAGCTTTAATTATGGATTATGAGCCTAGGGTAGGCTATCTAAGTGTATAGATGGGGGTGGATTACAATAAGCATTGGGGCCCACAAGTGGTTTCCAGGATCACTTATTGTAAGTAACTTAATTAAGTGATAACATAATACATTAAATGAGGTTTAAAATGAATTAATAAGATAATTAGTACCTCACCCATGCCTTGAGCGCTAGTACATGCTAGTATGGAGTGTGAGTGGATGCTTTCTTATCCAGTGAGACATTTTTTTGGCATAGTTAGTATCCTTGTTTGTACGAGAGGTTTTCTGATACCGCATATGGTCAGTTGAGCATCAAGATCCAAAGAGGCTGCCAAGACAAAGCTCAAGGACTAGATGTATGCGATGAAACTTCCCTATATACATCTTAGGTTTCCTACATGTGTCAGGTGCCTCTGGTAGAGTGTGTAGTACACCTTGTGAAATAGAGAACTTTTAGGATCCCTTGTTTCTATGTTTGTGGTTTGTGGATTATTACCTGAGTGGGGTTTGATGTTATCTCCTCAACATAGTGAGTGGACCTCCAGGTTTTATGAGGCCGAATTGTAGTGATTCTCTTATAATTTGAGATTCTGACGTTCCTATTCTGGTGCTGGATCATCCTAGCAACTATCACATTCTTCTTGTTCATCATTGGAGATATTTTCTCTTATCTGTTATATGATGTATATACACACCTTGTATCATTGTATAAATTTGTGATACCTTTTGAGATGATGTATATGTACTTGTACTTGATTTATTATCACATACCATGTGATCTGTGCAGTGGATGTTGATTCATTATGTATACCTTGTGGTATCAGCTATATTTATGTTCACTTTTATATGATTATGTATTTTTTATTAATTTGTATATGTAATACTTTGTACTTATAGTTGTTCTTAATATTTAATTAACATATGTAATTCTACGTTATGGAACCCTTGAGATTTCTAATCTATGATTGAGTTATATTTATGTGTATGCATTTTCTTATGTTTTTTTTTGCTTCTGCATTGTTATTCATTGTTGTTGTGTACACTTTTAAGAAATTTTTTTATTCTATAAACTTAGCATCATGTTTTAGTTTAATTTCTCTTGGGTTCCCTAGCGGGGCGTTACACTTGTTCCATATGGATTTGAATGAAAAACATTGGATGTAGAATGAAAATAATAAGAGAACTTACATAGAGATAAGAGAGGTGAATATTTTATTTAGACTCATAGATACTCTTAGACTTGCACCTTGTCAATGAGTGCAATTTCGAATCCAACCTTGGTGTGCAAAAAGTAAGGAATGAAAATAAGACTAGTATAATGGTTATTGGGATGCATTGATTGAAACATATAAAGATGTGTGTTATAAAAATGATAATATTTTGGAATCTACCAAAATAAGGGAATTAGGGATGAGAGACAAGAAGATAGAACAATTATGTTGTTGCTAGTGTTATCATTAAAGATTTCACCTGTTATGCCAAGTTCAAAACTCATCAATCTTGTGTAACATGGAAAGAGATTCAGACATGTGGATATGCCTATGGTGAAGATCGATCTCCTGAGAAGTCTAAATTCTTAGGTACTCCACCTAAGCTAAATTTTTGTAAAGGAAAGGTTAAGGATAAAACACAAAACAAAATTCAAACCCTAATAGGTGATGCACCAAATTGGTAAACTTAACATGCACAATAGTACCTCTCACAATATAACTCACAATTCAGCTCTCACATGCACAATAGTACCTCTCACAATATAACTCACAATTCGGCTCTCACATGCACAACTCAACACCACCTATATCTCGGAATCATCAATTTATAATAATATTAAAGAAAACATAAATTTAGAATGAAGAATATGACTTCTTCACAACTTCAAATCATGTTCCTATAACAAGCACATGCCTCTATCTGATGAGTCATCTAAGGTAGTTTCTAGCTGGGGAAAATAATACTGGGATTGAAATATTTAGTGCACTTAGACCACATGCTCAAAGACTTATCATCTATCCTTCAAGAGGATTTATTCCAGTATCAAATGATATAATAAAATATTGAACATCGTAAGCTATGAACGTTACCAAATTGACCTCTAAATATGAGAAGATAAAAAGGGTCTTTTTTATGGTACACTCTAGTATCAAGGAAGGTATAAGTAGACAAGTAGATAATTTCTATAGACAATAATGCATGAAATAAAGTAAATGGAAGACAGTCACAAGGTAGTTAAGTATAACAATACATATGACAATACATAAGTCAATAAGAGAGGCTAATATATGCAATAATGTAAATAAGGAAATATCTTGATTCATGCAAATGAAAAACATGAAAGCATTGGAGGGTAAAGAGATATTAATTTTGGGGTGAATCCACAACGTAGCAGTAAAGATGCAAATCCTTCCATCTAGGAGGTCTTAAGTTCAAATATGCATCATTCAATAAAAAAAGAGATACTAAATCATGGGTAGTTTCCTGGAACAAAGATCTATATCTTTAACTAGAGATTCCATGTTACAAGATTCAATAAATTTGGTTGAAATATTGGATAGGAAAAAGCAAGCTAGGTGGGCACTTTTTTTCATATGGCTCCAATCTTGGTTTGCAGCGAATCCATATCTGCAAGTCTTCAAATCGTGTGCTATTGAGTTCCTTTGAGTGAAGTTCTCTATACTCTTAGAAGGGGGTTTAGAAAGCCACAGGCCAACCTAATTCAAATCACAAGGGTAGAGATGATTTGGAAATTTATCTTTCAGAAGTAGCCTAGGATTCAAGTAAAAGTAGGGCTATTTGACCTCGGAATAAAATTAAACATTATGATTAGTATTGATCATGGCTGCTAAAGCTGGTTTTGTTCTAGTAATAAAACCATATAATTTTGCTCCCTTGTCCGTGGTTGTTGATGTTGGCCAAAGGTGGAGAATTAATATAAGGACCCTAAAGGGGATGGATAGGTATAGATGGGAAAGGGCGTTATGTTTAACAAAGAAAAGTATGTTATCATGATAATGCAATGTTGTAGCTATGATTGAGCCCAACCAATAAATATGATATATATTTATGATGGGAGTTGGAAAGCACTAGCAATTTGCTTGACAAAAGAAATGTTAGAAAAGCATATACAAGTGTAGTAATATGTCCGCATGAGGCACATTTCTTGCCATAGTGTAGTAAGGTATTCCACCTCATTAAAAATATATTCTAAAAAGAAAAGGAAATCAATATCAATTGAAATAATCTTGAAAAATAAATATTAATATCTCTACTCATGTTTTTAGTGTAAAGATGCATTCATATGCTCAAGTCTAATTGTAATAGATGCAATTAATGCTCATATTTTCATAAAAAAATTGTATTTAGTAATTCTAATAAAATACAACTATGTCTAGAAGTGCAATTATATCATATGCATGTGTTGAAGTGTAACTATGTGTAAACTCAAGTAAAATAGTAGCTTTAAAAAAATGGATGATGGTTGGTCCTAATAGTTATGAGGTAAAGGTTAAATTATGTGTAGATGAACCAAGAAGAAAATATAAGAGGATTTGAATAGGTAAGGTAAAATAAAATCTGGTTAGCCAATAAGTAGAGGCTAGGTAGATGATGCTAGGACATGGTTGAGTGTCCAATATAGGAGCTAGGTTAGATTTATCACTAAAGAAGAAAGTAGACAAAATATTATGATCTCAAACATATTCAAGAAGAATCCTTTAAACATAAGGGAATGACCAAAAGAGCACCACACAAACCAAATATGTAGTTGTACGAATGTAACCAAATAAATTAGCTTGTCAAAATACATGAAAAGAGAGGAAGAAAATGATATAAAGAAAATAGAAGAGGTAGATAACCAAGACTATTTGAAAAGGATAAAGATGGTGGGGAAGAAATTCATAGTATCACCAATATGAATAAATCTCTACTAGAAGAAATTCATCTTAGTTAATTTCTCAAGGTTGGGAGTGTTTGAGATCTATACTTAGAAATATTTTTAGAACTATCTTGGAGTCAACTAGAAGGGTAATTCTGACCTATAATGACTAGAAGATGATAAGAACACACAAATTAAATGTACATTCCTTCTCACAACTTTCTCTCCATTCTCAAGACCCATTGTAAGCAATAGTTAGAATTAGAATCAATCATATGTGTGAAAAGAAATGTGGCACATATGATGTGTATGGGGCTTCCTACCCCACTCTATCAATATTTTGAATTCTAATGGACCTTTGAATTTTGATAAGGCCGCTATGGAGTTTGATCTCCATCTTGAGTATGAGTTGTGCCAATGATAGATGAATGATCACACCTTTTAAGAATATAATTTGGTTGTTTGGATTGTAATAAGGTCTTGTTCCATATAGGTTAGGATAGTAAAAACTGGATGCAGAATAAAAACACTAAGAGAACTTACATAGAGATGAGAGAGGGGAACCTTTAATTTAGTCTCAAATACTCTTAAACTTTCACCTTGTCAACGAGTGCAATTTTGAATCCAACCTTGGTGTAGAAAAAGGTAAGGAAATAAATACAAGACAAGTATAATGGTTATTAGGATGCATTGATCGAAACATATAAAGAGGTGTGATATAGAAATGTTCATGCTACATACTCTACCAAAATAAGAAAATTAGGGATGAGAGGCAAGAAGATAAAACAATTATGTTGTTTCTACAATAATATAATATAATTTAGGGTTCAAAGAGAAACTCTTGGTTACCACTATATTTGACAAGGTTGTGCTTAGCCATTGTTGGGAATGTGGTTGTTTGTGCTCAAGGAACTTGGGAATAGGGTACTATGAGT
Source organism: Thuja plicata (assembly GCA_018584345.1). NCBI lineage: Eukaryota > Viridiplantae > Streptophyta > Pinopsida > Cupressales > Cupressaceae > Thuja > Thuja plicata. Next base: position 3,980,915 of record MU224169.1, on the reverse strand, counting down.
AGAGTGTTCAGGATTAAAGAGCTCCAAGGCTAAAAGTTTGCGGTAAGAGATGGTAAAACATAAACATTTGTTTAAGGTAACAACAAGAGGCTAAAGATGAAATGGGTAGGCTAAAATATGCTAGTTAAATCAAGAAATAATAGGGTGGAAGTCAAGTCAGATTACTCTTGATGTGACTACCAGGGAACTATAACCAAGATTCACTTTCATCCAACCTTTCTCTGGGGGCTCTCAAACTTCCACGGAGAAACTATTCTCTATTGGTTTGACCCAACCCAACCCAGTCCATTAACAGTCCATTAATAGACCAATATCACCCCTAGTCCTTACATAAGCTATTTTTTGCTTTTAGGTTAACTAACTATAATTGCTTCTTTCAAGATTTGCATCTATAAATATATTACAATATAAGATGTGTAAAAAGAGTTTTTATTGTAGTTAATTCTATGTCCACAAATTTTTTGTTAATGTGCAATTTATCATATTACCTAGTTGCTAGGATAATAGTAGTAATCACCACCCACTCATTTATTTTTAGTTTCCCAATTTTTTCTTTTAATAGTTTTAAATTTTTATGTACACCTTTTTAACTCATTTTTACACTTAGAGAAGAAAAACATAAATACGAGAATATTGATCAAATATATTAAATTTCCATGGTTCATGCTAAATCTGGTGTCGTGTGATTTGAAACATTGATGTAAAAGAATCTCACATAATTGAATCCACAAACAACACCAAAATGAGAAAATTAAATAAACTTAATTTAAGGTTATTGAATAAAATTAGTTTAAGGCCAAAGCTAGGGTACTCTTAATTTTTCAAGTTTAACCTCAAATAGATTAATTTTAAAATTATGGATTTCGAACACTAATGAGAGTTTTATTTTAATTATATTGTATGAATAATTCCATATGAAACATTGTGTCATATTATCATCTTAAGTATATATGATAATATTTTTTTTTTAGATCGATAATATATTATTGCTTAAAAAGGATTTACAAAAAAACCAACCGCTGAGAAGGTCGTGAAGCATAGTAGAGGATTAACAAAAAAGACCTCTGAACAGGTCGAGAAGTAAAGCCACCTAGATTCAAACTTGACAAGTAGATAGAGCCTACCCAATGGAAAAACAAAAACCACTACTATGAACGCGAAAAAAAGACTGGAGTGCAACACTATATTGAACTAGCATACGCCGCGTGGGAAAATGGTCTAGTAGGATAGTAGACGGCTAATGAAACCAACGTGTGGCTTCCTCCTTCAATAAATTGCGGAAACCTTCCTCCAAGGTTGTGGAACGAGCGCGAGATGCTGCAACACCTCCCAAACTGCCAGAAGTTGAGGCCACTCCTCTATGGACAGATTTGGTTGGGGGACGACAGTGACCATGTCCACACAAAGCCAGACTGCTACGGTTGGGTTGCAATTGCCTACGAATAAATGGACAACCATCCTCTCTAAGGGGGTCAAAGGATTTAAGTGGAGTCATTTTTCTTGTCTCTGCACTCTTGGATTCCATCTGCTTCTGTAGAAAACTCTGCAGTGAGAGCCACCCTTTACGGGCTTCTTGGAGGTGTAAATCCAGAGGGAGAGACGACAACCAAATCATGAAGGGTTGGAGCTTCTCAGTCCCTCCACCAATCAGCTTCCATGGCCCCCCATTCATGTCAATGCCGACGCCAAGTTCATAACTCTTAACAATACTGGCAGCACCACCAACCCATTTAGGCTTGAGGCAACAATGCACAACCTCTAAGACTTCCTCCCTCGAGTTGCTTACCATCAAAAAAATGTCAAGGAAAAGAGAGGAGATATTCAGATTGGAGCGTGGCCACAGGTCTTCATTCAGGAACTCAATGCCAAACATTTGCACGATCGAGTCCAGAAACTCGAAATCATCAAACTTAAAAAATGTTGCGCAGATAGGCCAATGAGATGGGGCCACAAAAATTAGGCATCTGGCCAGGCGTGCTTAAGCTAAAATTAGCTTTCATGGATGCAGAAAGATGGAGGATGAAGAACTATGAGGAAGATGAATCCCATAAGTTCCTATTTAAAAACTGGAGCATGTTGAACTCCACCCTTTCCCACAAGTAAGCTTTCCAAATCGTCATAAATTGGTGAGATAGGTTTCACTTCTGGGGAATTCCTTAATGAAGGTGTACTGTAATGCTGCCATTTCTATAATCCCAGCGTACTACTAACAACACCATGTGAAGGGTGTGTCAACCCATATGGAATAGGCTGCGGGATTTAAAGCTTGAAGTGGTTTTGAGGTACTTTATTCTGTTGCAAAGTGTAAAGGTGACCATTGTGTTGAAATAAGTGACCGATGCCATTATAAATAAAACTGGTCCGCATAATGTGGCAAAAATAAAAAATATTCAAACAATTCAAACTTGTCGATTAGGGAACCATTGGCCCCTATGTTAGATAATTTTTTAGCAACTGAGTTGGCCTCCCTTAGCACATGTGTGATGCGAAAATCCTCAACATTGCCAAGTAGGACTCTAATCCTATGAACATGCCTATTAAGATGCCATGTATCAATTTGGCCACAGTAAATACCATTGACAGTGAGAAGAGAATCACCTTCTAAGTGCACTTTGTGCACTTACAGAGATTTGGCGAGTAAGATTGCGCCAACTACAACAAGGTATTCTACATTATTGTTAGTGCCATCTTCCAGACGTTGAGCGCCAAGACCCAAAATACTCCCATGTTCATTGTGAGTGACGAAGCCCACTCTGGAAGTCCCAGGATTGCCTCGGGAAGCACCATCAAAGTTCACTTTGATCCATCCAGGTTCCAGAGGTTGCCAAGTGCTCCTAGGGTTAGGATCCGAAGGCTTAACCCTCAAAAGCCCATTAACGGGCCATATATGATAATATTATTATGTATATACTAGATATTCCTAATTATAATAAGGATAAGCACTTGTGACATGGTTAATCCTAACATAAATATTGTTTGATACACTAATATCTCTTAATTAGGATAAAGGTGTATTTCCCTACAAAGTTAAGCTTATAAACAAGGATGAGAATTCTCTCTCATAATATCACATCATCTTTTATTCAATTTATATGTTATTATCTGATCATTGGAGGTCCCCTCAAAGTGGTCTACTATATTTCTAATTTTTTTCAGATATTTCTGAGAAATGTCATAACAAGTGGTATCAGAGCTATGGTTTGAGCAAACATTATTGTTTTCATCACAAATTCCAAACTATTATGAATTTTGTTATGATTTTTTCTAGGTTTTCATGTATTTATTAGATAAGCTCCCAAAAAAAGTTAAACTTTGAAGGTAAATGTTATAAACTTATTGATATTTTATGTTTTTCATAAATATTCTCTATATGCCTCAATTTTCAGAATTTTTTAAAACAATTCACATCAATGGAAATCTTATTAAAAATTAAATAGGGTTAAATCTTTGTAATTTATTGTTAGACATAAAATATGCCGTGATATTGCTATCAAGATTCAACTATCTAGTTTCTTTAGTCAAATTCATTGACCCATATTTCATGAGCAATGGTTCACAAGAACCCATCTCTAATGAGAATGAATGGAACACTTAGAACCCATTGCATTCATCCTCATTAGAGATGGGTTCTTATGAACCACTACTCACGAAAAAGGGTTAATGAGTTTGACTAAAAAAAAACTACACAGTAGAATCTTGGTAGCAATATCACAATTTGACTTGATGTGGAAAATAGCTCCTACTTATCAATAAAATATGTCCTTTAATTTAGTGGTCAAAGTGTAGTAAAAAAATTCGTTAATTTACTCTATAGATTTCAATTTTTGAAATGTTTCAAAAATTATTAAAACATTTGGTAGGTTGGGTTCTTTGAAAAAATTTCTTAATAAATCTTATAATAGAAATATAATTAAAAACATGTAATCTTTAAGATTAGAGGACCTTTGTACAAATACAAAATTTTAAGGAACCATTTTATTTTCCACCCCATAAAATTAAAGAAATGATTCTATAAGGACATAAAAATTTAGTACATTTCATTAAAGATGAATTGTTTGACCCATTTGTAAAATCTTTAAATGAGGATTTAGAGAAGTTTGTAAACGAATTGTTATGAAAATTGAAGTCCCAAAGAAGCCACCAAGGTGGGTTCAACCCTAATAAATCAAATAATTTTGAAGGTTCAATAATTATACCTACCAAGAATAAGCTTTCATAAATATGATGGTAATGTAATTTCACATATAAGACTCATAGAACAACAATTTAAACTTGATGATCCTTGTGTCTTTGCCTCTACCTGTAGCAGTCGTTGGTGATGTTGGGGGATCATGTGTTGGGTTTGCACCTTTGTTGGGTGTTGTCGGTGATAATACAGTATGGGATGGTGATTTTAGTGTGAGGTGATAATCTGAAGGATTTAGATGACACAATCTTACATGCAGTATCTACAGAGTCATATTTACCACATTTATGATCATGCAAGTTGATTCAACACACAGATGTAGATTTGGGGCAAACACTAGTGATATCAAAAAGAATGATTAATCGGTCAATGCAAGGTGATTAAATTGAGGTAGCGATCAATTACCTGTCAAAGTTTGTTTTATTTATGAATACTATTGTTGATGGATGACCTCGAAGAGTTCAATTTCCTATATTGGCATGATCGCTTATGGAGTTTTTTAAGGATTTGGAGGTCGACTGAGGTAACATGTTTTAGGATTGTTCCACCAACTTAAAAGTGTATGTATGAGATGAAATTTAATGATGATAGATTGAGTGAGTTGATACGATAATTGTAGTGGATGTAGTGGATGGTTGTGCGAACAAAACAATGATTTGAGCAGAGCTAAAGCAGATCTTTCAAGTAGAGTGTGCTACTTTCATATCAAGTTTATTTGAGTTCATAATCAAGGAAATTCCTTACCATCTTGTGATCAAAATACTCTAACAAGGTTACTCCTAACAGGGTATGCAAGATCCTAATAGGTCTGAAGACTAAATCCTCTAACAGGGTGACTCTCAGAAGGAGTTCTAAATCCCTTAACTAGGTAGTTCCTAATAGGACCATTATAATATATTTTAATAGAGCTAGAGATACTCTTAACCAGGTACACCCTCAACAGGGTAGTTGTAATTCTCCTAATAGGGAAATACTTATTGGTGCACTAGTGTGATTTGTGGGTGATAATTTCCATTGTGGTTTTTCCCTCTAACAAGGGTTTCCATGATAAAATATTGGTGTCATTGTGCTACTTTTATGGATGTATGTTTTGATATACTTTTATATTGTACTTAGCTTTGCATATTGTTTACTTTGGAATTTGATGAGAATATTTTTTAGATCTATGGTACATTGATTCACCCCCCTATCAAAGTCTTACAACATTAGCAATTGGTATTAGAGAAAAGTTCCTTTGAAGAATCCTAACAGCTTGGGAAGGATCCTTAAGGTAGATATGGATAGTTTAAGATATCAAAGGAAAATTGAAAAGAAAATTGAATATGTAGAAGATTTCATTGACCAATTGAAGGAGAAACTCAAGCAATCAAGAGCTAAGAGGTCTGAGATTGTTCAAAAATTATCTGAGAGATAAGATCTCATTGATCAACTATCTGAATAAATTGGTTCAGGGGAATCTGAGGCTACCCTAGATGATTTGACTCGGGAGAATAATAAATTGCATGGAGACAATAAGAATCTAAAAAGAGATTTAGAAGCCTTGTCAATCAGAATGGGTAAAGAAATGGAAGAAAGAAAGACTAGAGAAGAAGAAAGGACAATTGTTAAAGAAGCCCTAAAAGCCAAAGATAAATCCCTAAAAGCTAAGGTGGATGAGATTTTCAAATATGAACAAGAGTGGTACAGTTAGTACTTTTTCTTGCAGAATCTATATGAAGCACAATTCTTGACTCTATGAATCCCAAGTCATGATTCATGCAAGTAAAATAACTAATTGATGAGGATTTTATCCTCCTTCTACTTTGAGCTCCACAGAATCAGGCGGGTGTACCTCTTGACTTATTGTTTTCCAATAAATCAGATAGTGGATTCAATATTCTTACAATGATTTACTAATGTATTTTATTGCAAATGATGTAGAGCTTCAAAAGCCAATCCATGATCTTAACAAGAGAAAATAATCATTGCAAAAAAATGGCCAATATGACAAGGATATTCATCCTTCTTCTCTTTGAGTTTAAAAATTAGGCAGGATAACCTAAAGGATTCAATTCTTTAATGAATCACCAACAATGTCTATAATATTCAATATAGATTCTAAACATCCATGCTCTTAAAAATGAAATGAAAGATTTAGAAATTTATGAATTGATGATGAGGACTGCATAACCAGCAAAGACCAGTGCCTTATCTATTGGGCAACAAAGTCAAATAAATGTACATCCCTAGAAAACCCTCTAATTCCAAACACAGAAACCAAATGAAATGCCTTACAAGTCACTCTTTTCACTCCAATTCCCAGATATCAGATTCATGTGCAAACCTTGAACTCTCAGAACTTGTATTCAAGATTGACTCTCTCCCTGAAAGAAACTAAAACATAAATTCACATCTACCTTATAACCAGTATATTAAAATGCATTACAAGTTAATAGACAAGAATTCAAAACAAGACACACAAAGACATCACCAATATGGATAGGGATTCCATTCTATTTTCTTTAAATTGTTCCTGATTCAATACATTTTCAAGACAAAGGACTCAGAAAAACAAGACCCAAAAATCAGAATACCTCCCAACAGTGTTAATTTCACCATCCTTGTAACAATTGGGAATAAGAAAGATATAGGAGAAAAGGAAGGCCAGTTTCAGCAACCGACACCTGTTTGTTCCCAAGAAAATATCTTCTCCTCCAAGAAAATGATCTGATCTTCTCTTGTAACTGCCTCTTCTTTGAAAACATCATCTTCAACAAATTTGATTCTTCTTGCCTCTTAAAAATCTGATTTCATTCTCTGAGAAAAATCCTCCTGTGAAAGCATATTTCCAGCTTGAAATAAAAATAATTCACAAGACTATAGTGTAACACTTTAACTTGCACATTATTTCAGATTTTCATTTGATATGCTTTTCTATGCAAATTTGACTTTATTTCCCCTTTGATATTTCTACACAGACTATAGTCCTTTTAAATCCTTTTACCTTTTAAATTCTACACATTCCTCTGTCTTGGAATTTCTCTTTTATGCACTTTTACTCCCAGAACTCACCAGATTTGGACAAGTGTCAAGTGCTGGTTCGCTTCTCTTTTAACTAGGTCTGAGAACTCTGCTTTAACCATGGCCTATATGGAGATTGGGAGATCACTTAGTCTCTAAGTCTCTGAATTCATTTCCTCGCCCAGGGTTTATCTAAAGACTTGGAGACAAGCCTTAGTCTCTGAATCTCAAAATAAACTCAACCTTAACCCTTCCTTGACCACGAGTTCATCTGGATATCACGTGACTGCTTATTCTCTAAATGTTTGAAACTTTTCTCTAACCATGGGTTTATTTTGAGATTGTGCAACAACCCTTGATCTCAATCCCAATATGATAGTTTGCGCACAGTCTCTGAATTTTTAGCCACTAACCGCTAACATCTAGAGATCACATGACTAAGGCAATCTATGAGTCACTAGATGTTTAGCCACCAACTTCCAGCATCTAGTGACTACGTGCAATAGCTTACTGCCTGTTGGGCATGATCTCTAAATGTTTTCGCTAATCCCAGTTTCTTCTCACGACTTAATGCCCTGCCACCATGTGTCTGGTCTCCTCTACGCATGGGTCCTGCCAGAAACACATTTCCTTCAAACTCGCATGTCTAGCATGCAAACCAAGGCACCTCCTATGCATGTTCATGGAGAGCTTCCTTATCATCTTCACATTACTATGCATCTATTTTTGCATTTAAACACTTAACTTTTCCTTCCCACCACCAATGTGGGATTATAGTTCTAAAGGTTTTAAAGCCTTTGTGCATTTTAGCGCCCAAAGTTTGGGGCCCACAATCTCATGCATACCACTGGCTAAGGGGCCCGCCAATGGGCCTCTTGGCTCTTATTCACATCATAGTACAAGTGCTTTAGTATAAAAACACTTTATAAATCCCACCCATGAGCAATGTAGGATAAAGCATTTTGCCTTCTATGCGCACAAAACACCATCAAAATTTTCCATGATTCCATGCTTTGCAATGACTGGTGTTTGGAACGTGCCTTTGCAATCTATGTTTGGCGTAAGTTATGAGACCATATGTCTTTTTCTTACTATTTTATATGCTTTGACTATGATTGAGCTTGGCGCGGGCAGGGAGGCATTATTCTTGCTTGTGCTTCCATGTTTCATAGTCAAAAATCCCCCAAACCTTTTCCATTTTCATTTCCATGTGTAGACTTTGCTTTCTCCAAATGCTACGTACCAAGTCTACTTTATCTTCCTTGGTTTTCACTTGTAAATGTGTCATTTTTTCCTTATTCTACGTTGAATGCTCTTTTGTGTGGACAACTTCTCCCTTTGCACAACCTTCTCTTAGCATTCAACACCTGCCAATTTCATTTTCTTTGAAGACTTCAAGAACAATATTCCTTTCCACATTGCGCATGATGTTTATCACATTGTGCAGGATCCTTAGTAATTACACTTGGAAATTATATTTGCTTGAAGTTTCTTCATTTTGTAGTCTGAGCATTTAGCCCCCAAATAGTTCTTGCATCGTGCTTTTTGTTTACCTCACGTTGCTTAAGAAACTCCCAGCTTACGTGCCTTGCTACTTTCATTACGTGGTTGGGCTCTATGCTTCTGAAACCTTTTCACCCAAACTCCTTTCGCATGCAATGTGCAATTATAGTTCTTTGTCTTACATTTAACATTGCATACAAAATTTTCACTATCTCATTTACCACTTGCATTTGTTTGGTTTTTTAATAATGTTTTTCTCCTTCACACTAGTTTCTTCTTTCTATTATAATGCGTAACACCTTCAATATACCAACACTTCCAATAACACTGGAAGTTTTGTGAATTTTTTTTGCTTTGTGTTGTGCAAACACTCCACCATTTGATAGTTGCGCAACATCCTCCAGTTGGAACTTGCACAGACCCCATGTTGATTTACTCCTGCCATTTGTAATGGCCTTTACAATGAAACTTGCGCAAACTTATATGCTTTGTTTTAAGTGTTTTTCTTACCCATTTGACTTGTTTCCTTCGTAGGCAACTTCCATGTTTAACATTGCATATAGTTTCTGAATAGTTCACATGCCGTAAATGTGTCTGAGATATGCTTTCAAATATCCTTTGAGGCAATTGCAAGTATTACTATTTAATCACAAAATGATTTAAAATAACAATATGGTTCAAAACCACACAAAATGATCATTGGAATTTGATAAATCATGCTACGTTGCTGAGATCTCAGCTTACAAATATTCATCCAGAAATCAACCTTCACCTTTCGTTTACCTAAAAAAACCATTGTGCAAATGGACGATGAAGCATTGAACTGGCGGCCATAAAAAATAACTCTTTATCTTTCTGCAAATTGATCTTACTAACAACATCTGGCCTCTGGAACCGGCTTTAAAATTGAATAGAAGACCTCCCAGAGCTCTCAAATACATTAGACATGAAGTCTTTCATGTTTACTAACACTTTGCAAAAACATATCTCCATGACACTTTCAGAGGCGAGATATTTTAATCTCCCAATTTGACCACTTTCACAAACTGCAAATGCACTTGTCACACCACATGCAAACCAACTTCGGATTCACTTCTACAAAATTACCAAACCATTTTTTGAGACTTAACCACTGGTCCAAGTAGTAAAATTACATATAAAGAGTATAAATCCATAACTGGCATCCCAAGACAACTGCTTAACAAAAATCTATAACCCTTTGAAAATGAGTATCCTGTGAAATCAATTATGTCAACAATGTCAATCTGCATAAACTACTTTTAGTTTTGATTTCACAAACTTAACAAAAGAAACCCTTAGAGTCCGAACCTTCAATTAACTTGCCCTGCTGATCAATTGGTCAATTTACATCATCCTTCAAACTCAGCTCTTCAATACCTTTTAAACTCAAATACAGTAATAATACAGAAACTAGATTTGGAAAGGGCTTGACAAAGTGGTCAAACAGATTGACCAAGGTCTAGAAATCTCCAAGGAAGTAAACTTCCAGGTTTTCAATGCAGGGGAAAAATCATCTTCTCATGTCCTTGAATGAGGTACAACTTTTAATACCTCAAAGTAGGCTACTTAGAATTCTGCACCTTCACATTCAGAAAAACTGAATAAAATGCAAATGAAATATCTTTGGCCAACTTACCAAATGAGCTCACAGGGGTCTGAAAATGGGCATAGAGATTCACTATCATGCCTAAAACATACTAAAACAATCCTTATATCATGACTATAAATTGAGCTCAAGATACAAACCTCTGAAGTGGGTCACTTAGGAAATTTTGAATAAGTGCAAAGTGCAAATTTGTGTAATGGCCTCCAAATGGCTATCTTCAAAACATGTCAAAACTAAAATCTGAGGGCTGGAACCTATTATATTTTTGCAAAGATAAGTGAGGAGAATGTCCCCCAAGCGGTTTCTCACAAAAATCTTTAGGTACTTTTTTACTTGCATCCAAACTTGGCCTCATACAAAAGTTCTTTTAGGGGCAATATCTTGCACTTGAGAAATTTTCAAATACACACTCTAAAATTTGTCTAGAATTTTAGAGTTCCAACCATGGCTCTGGTTGGGGAGGCATGACCCATGCAGGTATGCAGAGAAATTAGAATCTCATGGTTAAAGAAGACCACTCAATAAAACAAATCAAATCCTTTTTCTCTCTCTTCCCTTCAAAAACAAGGAAACTTTATTGAAAGCAAACACACCACATGACTGAAAGGAAAGTGAATGTACAAACAAGGAAATTATTTACAAAAGGCCCAAAGCCCCAAAACTAGAATCATCTCTTACCTCTATCATACATCTAGTTTTCATCTCCATAGATCAAAGGAAAACTAAAATTAATGCTTCCATCAGCATGATAAAAATGCTGCCATGAATCTTCAACATATCAAACAAAAAGCAATTAGCAAACTCACCATCAATTGGAAAAACCAAGTCAGCAAACTGCTTTGAATGCTAATCATTATGTGACACAAAAATATCACATCATTTACTATCACTGACTTTCTAAAAAAAGAAACATTCTAGCTCACTGTCAAGGATGGAATTATCCATACACTGAACATTAGTTTGCACCAACGAACAAGCTTCTTTTGTAACATTACTTTGTAAACTAAATAGAACATCTCGAAACAAAAATTTGACTGCATAACATTAGAGATAGCTTGCTGATAAATAGTTCCATCAGCATCTTCTAAAAAAGTATTATTAATCAATGACTTGCTTTTTATTTGCAAATCTGAGAAATCACTTTCAGATTTATCACTCTCTTCAGCACCATAATCTATACAAGAATCCATGACACTAAACTTGTCAAAATCTGAATGTATACCAGCATATGAATCTTCATACTCATCATACTTGACATTATCAAATTTCTCATATCCATATGCATTATCATCTTGCAAAGTATCCAAATCAAATATAGGAAAAGAATCAACACCATATGTGTCATATTTCACACCCTCATCAATGTCATCATTATCAAAACTTATATCTATAAGGCATGAAATTATATAGTCACATTTAGAGGCATGTGTAACGCCCTACCAGGCAACCCGAGAGAACAATACATAAAATATCTATAAGATGCAAGTAATATTTTTTTTTGTTTAACTAGAATAATATTCATCATTGTGCATCATATCTCTAAAATAAAAAAAATACTTTTCTACAACTTGAATGCAAGATTTATTCAACTTAAGTCCTCACAGGTTCCCTAACGTCGCTACTAAAGCAACATTATCTAAACTATTTACATGCATAAGATATCCATTTAATTATGAGCATAAAAGATCTACATTAATTTTAATGCACCAAGGTAAATTTTGCTAACTTGTTTCTTTCATTAAACATAAGTTAATCATCTAACATCATTATTCCTTTTATCAATTGATGCCATTAGATCATATTGATTTTA
>MU224169.1:3934038-3956423 GCA_018584345.1 Thuja plicata | reverse complement strand
ACAAGGAAAGTCGAGCCAAACTCCTGACCAAGCATGAAGCTCTGAAACACAACATAGAAAGATTAACTAAGAATAATACCATGAAGGAGAAATAAATAAAATGAGTAAACAAATCACACAACCAAATTAATGCAAGTGACCACAAGGCACCAATTACATCAATGCCCAACTGGGTGTGCTGGATTTGGGTTTTTCACCCAAAGGTTGACTGACAAAGAAGGAACCCTAATATTCTCAAATTGGAATAATGACAAAGGAAGACTCATGCAAGGGCCTTAGTACTATCTCCATAACAACAACCATCAAGGATTTGAGGGCACTCTCAGACCTGTGAAGCCAAGTGAAGTCGATGCCCAGTACCTGCAAGCCTGCATCACAGAGAAGAAATACATGTGCATAGATATACATATAAGAAGACATTGCAGACAGATGACTAGGATCGATACATCTTGTGGACCTCATCTATGTGAGTAACTACGACTTCATCCTGAATCATGCAAACACATCATGTATACACACACACACACACCAAGCATTTAGAATCATCCTAGTGAAGGTTAGAATCTTGAGCTTTGGGTTAGTATCTAATCAATACTAATAATAAATCAACATAATCATGAGACATATCCCAAATAATCAAATGACATACAAGATTCATCAAAAGTAACCTTAATAGAAGAAAATATAAATAATTGCTTATATATATCCATATATAACATCCTAACTATATTCATAAAGGTCTTGAAGCTCCTCAATACATACACATAGATAAATACATACAAAAATTATACCTTTAGACAATATGTCTTATATTAGAATCCTCGGGTACTGGTTTATGAAATCATTATAAACAAACTATATGAATAGGTCAAACAAGTATCATGAACAATTTAAGCTGTAAGAAAACATCAAAAGATCTTACTTCATTCAAAAACACAAAACTTATATTAGGGTTAGAGGGGTATTACAACATGCCTCTGAAAATCAACAGCTAGGAGTTCTGAGATTTTCTCACTTCTTAGTGGGCATTGGACTTCATGTTCACCTTCTTTGGTATCTTTATTGATGTTGAAAATATCTCCCCCATTGGAAACAAGGAGTGAGACCTCTTGGATCATATCATCTTGTACAAAGAAATCACTACAATAACTTACATCCGCATTGTAATAATCATCTTGTTGTTCACACAAAATTTCTTTAAACTGAAACAAGACATCTGCATCATTATGTTGAGAAAAAGAAAAATCTATAGACTCAAGGGAAACATTTCCAACTACATATTCATCTTCATCATCTTGTTGTTCATAGACTTCATTGTCAACATTATAATCAACATCACTAGCACAAGTAGACTAAAGATCATCTACATAACTAGATTGATAATCAGCATTCTCAACATTTTCAAATTCTGATTTCTCAATCAGATCTATCCATTCTATGGTATGTTTAATTTCTTCCTCTCTAAGAGATGTAGACCAATTTAATGATTCAGGCACACAAAGCTCTAGAAACAAATCTATCCATGCTAATTCTGGAAACTCAATGTCTGTTGTAAGCTTATCAACTACATTACAAAATCTTTGATAAAATAAATATGTTGATTCTTTTTTCCTTTCTCCTACCCTTACTCTCAACATCAATAGGGATTTCTCTTGGATGCTTTTCTCTCTCAATGCAATATCTCTATTAAATTTCTCAAGCTCTAACTAATAAATCTCAGATATAGAAAAATTATATTGATCCATTAAAATCAGACCTTCTATTGGACCATTCATTTAACAACAACTTATTCTGTCATAAATTTTTTATCTGACTTTATGCAATCATTTTCCTTACATAACCACAACATACTTCTTATTTGGTAAATGAAATCTTAAAAATAAGAAGTATGGAAACCTTCAGATCATTTTTCCCTTTTTCTTAGTGACTTCTTCACTTTATAAGGGGCTTTTCTTTCTCATAAAAATAGAGGATTACCTTGACAAGAACTGTAGTTTCTGCTCTTTCTTCTTTGTTACTAGATACAAGGTAGATCTAGAACCTTTTTTGTAGCTCCATCAAAATATCTTCTCGCAGAGTCACCACCTCCTTACAGAGAAAAATTTTCAAATAGAAAGAGCTATTTGCAAATCACATTTAATTTTGGGTTCATTCCAACCAGCAAAGTCACAAAATCCTTTTTCAATTTGCTACAAATAAAAACACTTTCTAGGATGTTCTCTCTCAAAGATTTGAAAAAAAATTCAGATTCTTCTTCTTGAATCTCTTTCTTACAACCAGATTCTGATATTGATTCAGCCAAGCAAGGAAATAGACATCTTAAACTTGCTGATCTTAAACTTCAAATAACAACTAATAATTACAATTTTGCACTGGCACAAAACAACCAAGATTCTCCAAGATTAACAGAGTTGCCACCCACAACAAGTATGGGATTAAATAAAACAAAGATTTATGGGATTTTAAATGAACTTTAGAACAACAGAGGTTTGTTGACAAGTTCAACAATATTTTCTACACCTTTCCCCAACAGTGTCGCCATTTTGTTAGTACTTTTTCTTGCAGAATCTATATGAAGCACAATTCTTGACTCTATGACTCCTAACTCATGATTCATGCAAGTAAAATAACTAATTGATGAGGATTTGATCCTCCTTCTACTTTGAGCTCCACAGACTCAGGCAGGTGTACCTCTTGACTTATTGTTTTCCAATAAATCAGACAGTGGATTCATGATTATTACAATAATTTACTAATGTCTTTTATTGCAACTGATGCAGAGCTTCAAAAGCCAATCCATGATCTTAACAAGAGTAAATAATCATTGTATAAAAATGGCCAATGTGACAAGGATATTCATCCTTCTTCTCTTTGAGTTTAAAACTCAGGCAAGCTAATCTAAAGGATTTAGTTCTTTAATGAATCACAAACAATGTCTGTACTATTCAATATATATTCTAAACATACATGCTCTTAAATAGGAAATGAAAGATTTAGAAATTTATGATTGATGATGAGCACTGCATAACCAGCATAGACCAGTTCCTTATCTATTGGGAAATAGAGTCAAATAAATGTACATCCCCAGAAAACCCTCTAATTCCAAACACATAGAAACCAAATGAAATGCCTTACAAGTCACTCTTTTCACTCCAATACCCAGACATCAGATTCATGTGCAAACCTTGAACTCTCAGAACTTGTATTCAAGATTGATTCTCTCCTTGAAAGAAACTCAAAAACAAATTCACAGCTACCTTATAACTAGTATATTAAAATGCCTTACAAGTTAATACACAAGAATTCAAAACAAGACACACAAAGACATCACCAATATGGATATGGATTCCATTTGCTTTTCATTAAATTGTACCTGATTCAATACATTTTCAAGACAAAGGACTCAGAAAGGCAAGACCCAAAAATTAGAATGCTTCCCAACAGTGTTAATTTCACCATCCTCATAACAATTGGGAAGAAGAAAGATATAGGAGAAAAGGAAGGCCAGTTTCAGCAACCGACACTTGTTTGTTCCCAAGAAAATATCTTCTCCTCTAAGAAAATGATTTGATCTTGTCCTGTAACTGCATCTTCTTTGCAATCATCATCTTCAACAAATTTGATTCTACTTGCCTCTTCAAAATTTGATTTCATTCTCTGATAAAATCCTCCAGTGAAAGCATATTTCCAGCTTGAAATAAAAACAATTCACAAGACTATAGATTAAAACTTTGACTTGCACATTATTTCAATTTTGCATTTGATATACTTTTCTATGCAAATTTGAATTTATTTCCCCTTTGATATTTATGCACAGACTATAGTCCTTTTAAATCCTTTCCTTTTAAATTCTACACATTCCTCTATCTTGGAATTTCTCTTTTATGCACTTTTACTCCCAGATTTCACCAGATTTGGACAAGTGTCAATTGCTGGTTCACTGCTCTTTTAACTAGGTCTGAGAACTCTACTTTAACCATGGTCTATATGGAGACTGGGAGATCACTTAGTCTCTAAGTATCTGAATTCATTTCCTAACCCAGGGTTTATCTGGAGACTTGGAGACAAGCCTTAGTCTCTAGATCTCATAATAAAATCAACCTTAATCTTGCCTTGACCACGGGTTCATCTAGAGATCACGCGACTGCTTAGTCTTTGAATCTCTGAAACTTTTCTCTAATAATGGGTTTATTTTGAGATTGAGCGACAACCCTTGATCTCAATCTCAGTCTGACAGTTCACGTGTAGCCTCTGAATGTTTAGCCACTAAGCGCTAGTATCTGGAGATCACACGACTGAGGCAATCTCTGAGTTGCTAGATGTTTAGCCACTAACCGCCAGCATCTGGAAAATACACGTAGTGGCTTAATAACTACTGGGTGTGATCTCTGAATGTTTTTTCTAACTGTGGTTTCTTCTCACGACTTCATGCCCTGCCGCCACATATTTGGTCTCCTTTGCACGCGGGTCCCACCAAAAACAAATTTCCTTCAAACTCATCTATTTGGAATGCAAACTAAGGCACCTCCTACACGCGTGCATGGAGAGCCTCCTACTCATCTTCACATTACTATGCATCTATTTTTGCATTTAAACACTTAACTTTTCCTTCCCATCACCAATGTGGGGTTATAGTTCTAAAGGTTTTAAAGCCTTTGTGCATTTTAGTGCCCAAAATTTGGGGCCCACCACCTCATGCATACCACTAGCTAAGGGGCCCGCTAATGGGCCTCTTGGCTCTTATTCACATCACAATACAAGCACTTTAGTATAAAAACACTTTATAAATCCCACCCACGAGCAATGTGGGATAAAGCATTCTACTTTCTGCGCACACAAAACACCATCAAAATTTTCCATGACTCCATGCTTTGCGATGAATAGTGTTTGGAACATGCCTTTGCATTCTATGTTTGGTGTAAGTTATGAGACCATATGTCTTTGGCTTTCTTTTTTATATGATTTGATTATGACTAAGCTTGGCGCGAGCAGTGAGGCATTATTCTTGCTTGTGCTTCCATATTTCAGAGTCAAACAACACCCAAACCTTTTCCATTTTTATTTCCATGTGTAGACTTTGCTTTCTCCAAATGCTACGTACTTGGTCTACTTTATATTCCATGGTTTGCACTTGTAAATGCCACATTTTTTCCTTATTCTATGGTGAATGCTCTTTTGCATTGGCAACTTTTCCCTTTGCGCAGCTTGCTCTTGGCATTCAACACCTACCAATTGCATTTGCTTTGAAGACTTCAAGCGCAGTATTCCTTTCCACATTACGCATGTTGTTTATCACATTGCACTAGCTCCTTAGTAATTACACTTGGAAATTATATTTTCTTGAAGTTTCTTTGTTTTGCAGTCTGAGCATTTAGCCCCCAAGCAGTTTTCGTCTCATGCTTTTTGTTTCTCTCATGTGGCTTATGTAACTCCTAGCTTACGTGCCTTGCTACTTTCATTATGTGGCTAGGCTCTATGCTTTTGAAACCTTTTCAATCAAACTCCTTTCGCATACAATGTGCAATTATAGTTCGTTGCCTTACATTTAACATTGCATACATACTTTTCACTCTCTCATTTACCACTTTCATTTGTTTGGTTTTTTAACGTTGTTTTTCTCCTTCACGCTGGTTTCTTTTTTCTATTACAATGCGTAACACCTTCAATATACCAACACTTTCGAATAACATTGGAAGTTTTTTGAAATTATTTTTCATTGCGTTGTGCAGACACTCCACCATTTGATAGTCGCACAACATCCTCCAGTTGGAACTTGCACAAACCCCATTTTGATTTACACCTGCCATTTATAATGACCTTTACAATGAAACTTGCGCAGACTTATATGCTTTGTTTTGAGTGTTTTTCTTACCCATTTGACTTGTTTCCTTCACAGGCAACTTCCATGTTTAACATTGCATATAGTTTCTGAATAGTTCACGTGCCTTAAATGAGTCTGAGATATGCTTGCACATGTCCTTTGAGGCAACTGCAAGTTTTAATATTTAAATCACAAAATGATTTAAAATAACTATATGTTTCAAAACCACACAAAATGATCATTGGACTTTAATAAATCATGTTGCGTCGATGAGATATCAGATTAAGAATGTTCATCCAGAAATCATACTTCACCTTCAGATTAGCTAAACAAAAACCATTGTGAAACTGGATGATGAAGCAATGAACTAGCAGCCATTAAAAATAACTCTTTATCTTTCTACAAATTGATCTCACTAACAACATTTGGCTTCGGGAATCGGCTTTAAAAATTAACTAGAAGACCTCCCAAAGATCTCAAATACAGAAGACATGAAGTCTTTCATGTTTTCTAACACTCTACAAAAAAATATCTCCATGACGCTTTTAGAGGCGAGATATTTTAATCTCCCAATTTGACCACTTGCACAAACTTCAAATGCACTTGTCACAACACATGCAAACCAACTTCAGATTCACTTCTATAAAATTAGAAAACCATGTTTTGAGACTTAACCATGAGTCTAGGTAGTACACTTACATATAAAGAGTATAAATCAATAACTGGCATCCCAAAACAACTGCTTGACAAAAAGCTATAACCTTCTAAAAGTGAGTATCCTATGAAATCAATTCTGTCAACAATGTCAATCTGCATAAACTACTTTTAATTTTGATTTCACAAACTTAACAAAAGAAACCCTTTAAAAATGGATTCACTTTCACACAAGGAATACAAAACCTTCAATTAAGTTTCTCTGATGATCAATTGGTCAATTGATACCATCCTTCAAATTCAGCTCTTCAATACCTTTTAAACTCAAACAGTAATAATGCAGAAACTAGATTTGGAAAGGGCTGGGCAAAGTGGTCAAACGGATTGACCAAGGTCTAGAAATATCCAAGGAAGTACACTTCTAGGATTTCAATGCAAGGGAACAATCAACTTCTCATGTCCTTGAATGGGGTACAACTTGTAAGACCTCAAATTAGGCTACTTAGAATTCTGCACCTTCACATTTAGAGAAACTGAATAAAATGCAAATAGAATGGCTTTGGCCAGCTTATCAAATGAGCTCACAAGGGTCTGAAAATGGGCATAGAGATTCACTATCACGCCTACAACATATTGCAACACTTCTTATATCATGACTATCAATTGAGCTCAAGATACAAACTGTTATTCCCTGCATACCTGTCCCTACATTTTGTTGGCAAAATGTTGGGTCCCCCTCTTCACTTTTGGATCTTCCTTTGTTTCTTTTGTTGTTCTTTTGATTTCTCTAGCCTTTGCCTCCACGCAGCCATTGTTTTTGCTTCCTTTTAGTTTTCCTCACTCCGGGACCCAGTCCGAGAGTGTTTTTTTCTGTTGTGTCAGCTGAATTCTGCTTGCCGGGATTCTTGTTTGGTTACTTCCTCTTTGGTTGGAGGGTGTGGTCGCGCGGGTCCTTGGGCCCGGAGTATGGAGGTTTGCCTTTTTATCAGGATTTATAGAAGGGAATGGTGCATTTTAACCTAAAGGGTATGAATAGAGCTTCACTTTTCATTGTTACACTTACTGCAAACAAGTTACCCTCAGAGTGAATTAAGAGAAAATTGAGCGATTTACCGATGAGCTAAGTGTGATTTGCTTCGAGTGATCAACAATAATTTGGAGTTTGAACTTGTGCGTGTTCAAGGTATCTGGCAGTGTTCTCAGTGTGCTATTGGTTTCAAAGAGATGTTCACTTGCAGAGCACCTCTCATGCCCTTCCTTCCACATCTTTGGTTTTAGGTAGGTCTGCTTCAGGCCCTTTTTGGTTTGCATTTGTTCTTTTTCTTTTTGGGCTTTGCTACATTCATTTTTTGGTCTTTGTCGTCACCTCCCGTTTGTGGGATGGCTTTGCAAAAGGGTTGTCTTCCTTCTGTGCAGTCTTGGTAGATAATGCAAGATAGTGTAGATAATTTTGAAGCCTCTATAAATTTGTAAGTAGAGGTTTGTAGGTTAGTTGCAGTTTGTTTGCGTCTGTAGGTAGCCTCTATGAGCGTCGTTCTTTGGCCTGCCATTAATGGTGTTCATAGTGTGTTGTTGTGTATAGTCATCTATAAATTCATGTCCAGTCTATGCATTCCTTTGAGACCTACCCATTTTGTGGCAAGCTCACAACTCCCTTTGCATTATTTAACCAAATTTGAGGCCGCCCGCTGGTGTTTGTTGGGCTCGACCTTGTCACCTCACTTGTTCAAGTTGTGACCTTTCTCTCTCCTCCAATGCTTCAACATTAATGGTAGGATTAATTCCCCACACACAAGCATTTAAAACTATCCCAAGTGGAATTCACTCCATTTGTGTCGAGACATCTCTCACCATAAATGTCATTACTCCATTTATTGCATGACCACGTGACAGCCCATGTCATCCTAGTACGGTGAATTGACAGGTCATTTCAATAATGGTTATTTTTCTGGACTCTGGTTTCCATGTAATCCCACATCCTTCATCTCATTTGACACACAAACTAGAATACCCAAGACCCTCGGGTGTTGATCAAATTCAAAGTAATTTATTTCATTTATTGTATTTCTGGGATTTGATGTCAACTAACATATTCTTGAGGACAGGTGTGAAATGGTGATGAAATATCTGGAACCCCAGAGTTTATTATATTTAATTATTTGTATTAACGGTTTTTCGGTCTTGCAGGCTACCAACAACTCATCAAGCAACATATCTGAGGTATCCTCCCCTCCTAGAAGTTCAGAACTCCCGTCCACCTCAACAAGGGCGGCCACCAAGACAAGGGCCAAAAAAGAACTGGAAAAGCTCCCACTCACAGCAAAATATCTAAGGGATGATTCCATCACGGGATCCAAGGTGGATCCCAAATTACAACTAATCACCGACATAGAGGTCAGACCATGGGCCAAATTGCAAGGCCTGGTCAGGACAATATTCAATAAACATTTTGCCAGAGACAGTATGACCAAGAACATGGCCGCCTCCGGCATAATTAAAGCCTCCTGCTTCCCTTGCTCCATGTAGTCCCCAGAGTTGATTCTCACTTTTGTAGAACACTACAACACAACCATCCAGGTTGTTTTATTTGCTTCTTCCCTTCCAATGGGCTACCCAACGCTCCTAGTGTCCCTTGACACTGCCACATTTGCTTCGAGACTGGGAATCCCCTTGTTCGCCAATTCTATTGTCATCTCCCGAACCGCATCGCTACAAAAATTCAACACTGTCCAACCGACTGCCTGACAGCTCCTCAACACCCACTAGTTGAAGACACTGAAGAAGGACTACAAGAAAATGAAGTTGGAGATCCCCCACATGGACTTCAAAGAGAGCATACAAGCAGGGATCATCTTACTATTCCAGGTCTTCAGGGGACCACATGCCCGAGAATTTTCAGCCTAGATGTATTACTTTCTATACAACATCACCACCAATGGGAAGAATTTTGATTGGGAAACCATTATTGCTAATCATGTTGACTTCTAGCTGAACAAGGTTAGCAATACATCGAAGTTCCACATGACTTCATATGTTCTGTGGGCACTGGCACAACAAAGACCCAAAATCTGGGGTTTATTTACAATGGACATCCTTGGGACAAGGCCGGACAAGAGTGCTCCTTGGGATCATTTCCCCCATATTCAATGGGAAGCCAGCTTCCCCAATTTTTTCCTGGTAAATGATACTTTAATTTAATACAACATTTTGATACCCACTCAAGATGTCGGTTATCAACTGTCAAAGGAGGCAATGGCCTTGGTGAGTTCTTACAGCCATTACTTCATTCAATTTCAACAAAATTCATACATTCAGGTGACCGAGTTCTCTGGAAAGCCCTACCTATTGCCCAAACACTACGGGGATAGGATGATTTTGATGGAATACTGTAGGAAGATTATGGAGGTCCATACCTATTATGGCCTCAAAAAGGTTACTACCATTCCCTTCTTGATCACTTGCGGGAATTATAATTGCAGCCTTGCAACGGCCAAAGAGGTCGATAATGAATTAAAGATCCTGGGGCTAGCATATTTCTACTTGGCGCAGATCAATTTTGATTTGCTAGAAAAAATAAATGCAGCCTTGCCTTGGGTGTCAACACCTCATGAGCCCCACATTGAGGATTTTTGGTCAGATTTCCAAGATGACTTCGAGGTCTGGAGTCGACATTATGAGAGGATGATTAAAGGAATGATGAAGCTCATGGGTCTCTGGACCTTCCCAAAGGACTTCTTAGATACCAGGCCCATGGAGGACCCAGAGTATAAATCAAAAGGGATTGAAAAAATGGCTCTCCCTCCGGTGGATTGGGACACCCCAGAAGTTTTGACAATAGAGGACATCACTAAGGATGTATTGAACCAGAGTCATGAATATTTTTCACGGGTTTGCAAAAAGAGCACCCATCAAGATGGTCCAATTTTGCGAGGATTCGCTTCAGGCTCTAGAACAACAGGACAAAGTAGAGATAAGGGGAAATCAAAGGAGAGAACCTTGGCCCCATTCCCGTCTTCGGTTCCAGCCCCTATAATGGAAAAAATTCATGTCCAACTTGAGTCATCCCAATAGCTGGGTGAAACAATTAGCGCCAAAATTTCCCTTGGTCTCGCGGTCGCTCAAGTGGGATTTGCCCTTCCTGTTGGCTCCCCTTCACTTGAAAAATTCATGAGCCAAGCGGTGGAGACAAAGGGTGAGGGTGCGCCTATTCTAGATGTCGGGGTCCTACTACAAACAAAGAGAAGGAAGAAAAGATCAGATAATCCTCCACCGAGCATAAATGCAAGCCCTGGGCCATCGGGCAATATTTTTGTAGAGCTTATCCCTTCCTCCCCTGAAACAAAATATCATCTAGAGGCTTCCCTTGTCCATGATAGATTTGATGACATCTTCCAGACCGACAAACTTGTAAACTTGTAGGAAGATGTGGAGAGGGCGATGGAGGAGATTGCCTCACAAGAGGTAGAGAATATCCCCAGGGAGGGGGAAAGACAAAAAGAAGAAGTTGCCTCAAAAAAAGAGCCCTGGGAGAAAGACCAAGAAAGCATGCCAAGTGTGGAAGAAACATTGGTCCCAGGGAGTGAGATAGAAGAGAGGCAAGTACAATTTGAGCAACCAACTATGGCTGGGGAAATTGGACCTTCGAGAACAACCATACCCCCAGTTGTCACGCTCTGAATGCCTCAAGACACCCTGTGTAAAAAGTTACCCTAGAATATGACATTCGACAAGGTGGTCTCCACAGTGCAACAATAAGAACTAGGTTGGACACCTTCGCCTCCTCCAAAAAATAGGCCCTCGGAGGAGAATGTCCAGGTAGAGAACGTCGGAGGAACTCAACAACAACAGGATGTGGGGGAGAACCCTAAAAATATGGATACATATACCACTAGGTGGGAGAGGCGGGAAACCTTGAAGATAAAGAAAAAGAGTCCACAGAGACCACTGATGCGAGGGAAGCACAACAAACTCTTGAAGAAGACCCAAGTGTCCAAGACCTAGCGATAAGACCGCCCCACCACCACAATGGCTGGTAGAATCCAGGAAGACAAAGGTCCCATCGAGAGTGAGAGCCCCTCTCTCTCTGGCTGAGATGATGGCCCAAAATTAAAAGAGGGCCAAAATCCTAAGAAGCCCCGGACCCTCCATACCATCCAAACTGGTCCAGGAGGAAATACCGTCACGGTGGTTGCAACACCTCCCCCAAAAAAGGAAAGGCAGTGGTAAGAGCTGAAGAATACACTATCATAGAAGTCCCTCTAGGGAGAAGAGAAAAACAAGGAGAGATAGACCTATTGAGAGAAGCAAGCCGAGCAATTGAGGCCCGATATGAAAAGCAAGCACAGAGGCTAAAAGAGGCAAAGGAAACCAATGATAATCTCCTCAGGATTCTTGTAGAATTAACGCAGCCATTGGCTGTGATTCCTCTGGAGCTTCCACATCTGGAACACCACTCCTGCAGGATGATATCGATGCACTAATAACAATGAAGAAGAAATCCTAGGTTGTAGATGACTAGGTAGGTGAGAAGGTAGGAGCCATAAGGCATTTCCTGATAGCTACACTCCCGGACCTCCACTAGGCTAGTAACATCTTGGGCCAAGTTAACAATGATGTTTTCCAGTTGGAGGGGGAGAGAAAAATATGAAGAGTAGAAGAGTGAGTTGGAGGAGATAATGAATTTTGGGGATGAGGCCATCACAAAGATGATAATTTTGGGAGATGAAGATTTCGAGTACCTCTGGGCCCAACACTCTAGACTTTCTCTTAAAGTTGAGACATGCAAGCAACTGGTAGCGACCCTGAAGGGTAAAGTTCTGACAATTAAAAATTCTTTAAATTCATATGCGGCATTCATCACAAGGGTTTCGGTAGTCGATCCCTTTAGCACCAAGACATGTGTTTCGGTGGATTTTGTTGTGAGTAAAATTGATGAAATAATGGATTTGCGGTTCCGGTCCCCCAGAGATTTTGATGGAGCAAAAATGTCACATCTTACCTGCATGTTTCTCTGGGTGCATGACACTGCAAAAATGGTGGTAGAGTTTAAAGAGGGTGCCCAAGATGCGGCTGATCAGTTGGAGGCAGCCAAAGACCATTGGGATTGTATAAAAGAGATAGATGAGGAGGGAATTCTCCAAATTTTGGAGACATTCTGAAAATGTAAAGAGAAGTGAAGTCTTCTGGTCTCTGGATGTTTCTGCCAGTAGGGAAAAGTTTTGAAATTTTTTTATTCTTTGAGCGTAAGCTCCCGGACTCCAGAATTCTGGGTCCCAATTTTGTATTCTTTTGCAGCAATCTACGTCAAGTATCTCTGGAGCCGACCGATCGCTGTCAGCAATTAATAAGGTTCAGAATGTAGGTGATCCAGATAATGATAGGTCTGGAAGATGGGATGGTTTTGACATATGTCTTCTTATTCTCCCAAGGCACTGCTCTCACATTTACTACCTGCGCGCCTTGAAGACAGGGAGCCACAATCTGCATTAATGAGGCATATGGCCTAAGTTACCGGGATAAGAAAATTTATTCTATAAGTACCACGACCCTCTTCTCTAGGCCAATTCTTTTAGATTTATCCCCTTTCTTCTTCTTCTATCTTGTTAGAGCTTTGTACATCCCGAGATGATTGTAGGTGGTGTAGGTAGTACCAGCCATGAATATTGTATTTTATTAGCAAGTGTACAGGTAGATTAGGTCAAGTTTGTGTATAAATAATAAGACCAATGCCTTAACAAGGGTCGGCAAAATTGAATATTTCTCTATCCAATAGAAATAGCAGTTAGAAGTTTACTTTCAGTATGTATCTTAATGCTCCCTTGGAGCCATGAATGTACTCGCCAGTGATGCTGAAACCATTCCAAGTTAATGAAAGAAGGAAGAATATCTTGTGGCCCTATATTGTTTGTTGTTATGATCTCTGAAGTTAGCGAACATATTTCGTGCTGTATGTTTTCTTATGTCCTTTTCTCTGGTGTTTTGCAATTAATTAAATAATCTTATCTCCCTTTTCTACTGGATGTGTATGAATCATTGATTCTTTATGTATCTTGTATTTAGTTTTATTTTCTTGCACTGGAGCATTGTCAATGTTTGAATATTTATCGCATGACTATAAGTAGAAATATACTCTAACTCTGATCTATCTTTTTGCAATTTCTTTGGTAAATCTAAGATGCTTGCAAGAAACCTCACCCCCTTTTGAAATCCCCGGAAGTGATGAGTAAAAACTAGCTATCCCCTCGAACAACAGTCACCTGCCCAACTTATCTCCCCCCGCACTGTTGAGACCTGACTACCAGGTGCTTGGAGGCTAGGAGAATTCATTCTCTAGTAAACCTCTATAGGAAGAGTTGGTCGGTACCTCGGTACCTGATGACAACTTATACCCTATTGGTAGGACCAATCACAAAATCCCGTCAATAGAAACTAGCGCTAGAAGGAGAGCATGAGTTCATCTCCCCTGGAAGATTTTGATTTTACACCGCCTGAGGGATCCCCAAGCAGTAGTTTTAGGAACCATACATTCTATGGTATAGGGTCATTTTCATCCCTACACTTTGAAAGAATCCTCCGATCGACCCCTGATCCCAGAGAGTTTGTAGAGCTTGGAACCCTTGTCTGAAGAAAAAGGATCCACAAAACTAGGCAACCATTGAATTTTCCTTGGGGCTCCACCACACACCAAAGTACCCAAATCCCTCAGATAATCTTTGGGACTCACGTTCACCAAATCCAAAACCAATTAGCCTTGATGGCTACTTACTTCAACAATAGTGGGTTCCCAATGGGGAATTTCCCCTGCTCTAGTAACGATCTTCCTCCGCATCTAGAGAAGATCTTCCCCAAATACGAGCATCTAGGTCCCTAAACTATGGAAGAACACCTTAAAGTCTACAAAGATGCTATGAATAGACACTAGATACAACATGAAGACATTGTAACCTGGAACTTTCCATTGTCCCTAGGAAAAAATAAGTTGAATTGGTATTTAAACCTACCTGCCAACTCTATCAATAGTTGGCAGGATATGGAAGATGCCTTTCTGGTAGCCTTCCGCATTCACGTGGACCCATCTTGGTCCCACGACCAATTTATTTCCATCAGAAAGGAACCAAATGAGCCTCTTGCTACCTTCAATCATTAGTTCCCACAGGCTTTGAAGTAGTGCACAGGCCCTTTTATCCCATCCACTGATGTGACTATCTAGACGTACCTAAACACTATGGACCCCTTTTTTGCTACTCTCCTTTGGAGAACTACCGCTGCTAATGATCGGGTTACCCTGGAAAAAGTTTACAACTTAGCCCTGGAGTTGTCCCGCGGCTTGAGCAAGGCCCCCGGTGGGATTGGAGAAAGCGTGCCCTTTAACATGTTGCCCGGTAGAACTCCTTACACTGGAGGATATAATCCCAATCTGATGATGGGTTCCCCAATGATGGCCATGGGCCCACCACCACTAGACCAACATAGCCTATACATTTATCCATCTCAAAGCCAGACAACCCTAGGTCTGGAATACATTCCCTAGAACCATCCACAACAAATGCAACAACCTTTGACACAATCCCCTAAGTACCTTTCTTCCAATTGTCCATGACTGGAGATTTTCCATCCTCGACTCCAGGAGCTGCTGCTGCTTTCCCAGGTAACCCACCACCTCAACCATCACACTATGACACCACTACCCAGCTGTCCTCTGAGGTTGAATCCCTCTGGCGATTGGTGTCCTCCCTGACAATGGACATGGGACAGCTAAAGGTGGGGCCTTCCACACCCCACAACTCTAATTCCCAGAGAGGGAATGTTTTATCAGGCCAACAGAATGCTAATTTTGGGGGTCAAGGTTACAACAATGGGCATCGACCCAACCAACAACAATGGAACAATAACACGAATATCGGAGGTCCTCATCTAAATTAAACTACCACTCAGGGTGGTTTTGGACCTAGTAATTCTATGAGGCTCGCATAATTCCACCCCCTGACCATGTGGTGTAGATTACACAATATTGGCTCACATTCCAAGGTGAACTGTGCCACGCTAGAGAAGATCATCCAGATCTCCCAGTCGGATAGACAACAGCCTATCGATTTAACTCCCCTGGAATCCTCCCCAATAGACCCCCTCACACTACTTTTATGTGTGAGGCCATCTTCTTCGGGATAGATGAGGAGGACGAAGAAGAACCCAATTTATAGGGGTTCTTTGATGAATCCATTCTGGCCTTTAAGGCTAACGCCTTCACCAACCCATGGAATCCATATAACACTTGGAGTAGAGTTGGCAAAGGGCCATCCTTCACGTCAACACTTCCCAAGAACCCCCCCTCAGGACTCTAATGAAAATGATCATTCCCTCCCACCAAAAGGACTTGGCCCTAATGACGCCAGGGATCCGGCCAAGGGGAGCCAACTTTACCTAGGGGGCGGTTTGATATCACCAAGGCATTGGAAAGCACCACTACCTCCATGACTTTGATGGAGGTTTTGCTCAGTTTCCCAAGAAAAATAAATCCCTCCTACAGCTCTTAGGGAACCCAAAAATTTTCAATAGCCCACCAAAGACTGTCACTTTTGACGATGTCAACTTGGCAGTCTTCTAGGAAAATATAGAAGATCCTCCTTTCCTGATAGGCTTGAACATCTAAGGAAAAAACCTGTATAACTACCTTGTGTATTTTGGTGCTTCATGACATCATGCCCTTGTCTATCTTCCAAAAGTTTAGACTCACTCCCACACCCTCCAAAGGCGCAGTAGTCCAATTGGACAAAACTGATGTGAAAGTGGTTGGTGAGATGAAGAGCATCAAGATTCAACTCATCCAAGATCTTTGGATATCTAGCATCATCGACATCCAAGTGGTTGACATCCTCAAAACCTACAGGATGTTATTAAGTCAAAATTGGTCAAAGGCCCTCAACGGGTATTTCTTGATAGACTTCTCCCACCTATAGCTCCCCTGAATAGGGAAGTTAAATCAAATATGGGTAGAAAGTGAGCCTAGAATGAAACAATCCCTCACCGAAGTTTGGAAGGTGAATGCAATCTTTTTCTCTAAATCCCCGCTCAGGGTATATCGACCGTAGGAAATCCTGACCTTTGACTTCATCCCTGGGGAGGATCCCATAATCACTCAGAGGATTCAATATCTGGACACAAAGCTGAAATGTGAGGTAGACTCACAAGGCAACTCTAACCAACCTCTTATCTGACACTTGGTGCTAGGTACATTACCAAAAACACTCTAAACTAGAGTATGAGCCCTGTATTTCCACCACTACCCATAACATCACCAATATCCAAGAGAAAGAGTGTAAAGATGGGTTCCCTAGACCAAGCAATCCACCCAGTGACACACTTGAGGTGCTGCTCATCTAGGGACCCAAACCAGAAGATTCTCTAGAGGAAAGTCTCACCTGCACACCATCCAAGTTGGAGGAATCACTTGATAAACCTCCCAACCCCAAACCCAATCCAAAGGCCACTTCACTTCCTCAGCCACATAAAACTAACAATGATTTGTGCCTCCTTGATGGGTCCCGGTCCAAATAAGGTTGTAGGGCTGGAGTGGAATTAATCAACCTGCGAGGGAAATCCTTCCTTGCATCCTAGAGGTTTTAGTTTGCCTGCACCAACAATGTTACAGAGTATGATGCCTTGGTCCTCAGACTCCTATTCGCTTTGAGAAAAAGGGATCACCTACCTCTGGGTGAGGGTTGATTTAGAGCTAATCATAAAATAGATTCGGAGCCAATACACATGTCATGATAAAAGGCTGGCCGCATACCGCAACCAGGCATGGAGATTAATCAAATATTTTGATGCTTTTGGCATTAAACTTATCCTCGGGAAATGTAATTATGTTCCAGATGCCCTCGTTGTGTCTGCCAGTACCCTCAAACCAATGGCTGGTTCCCAGCTCAAGAGATTCTCTCTTGAAATGGTCCCCACCTTGTCCATCCTGAATAATATAACACACTTTCAGGTTTTTGAAGATGACCAACACATATTGGCCTTCATGGAAAATGTTGTCATCTTTGAAGATTAGATCATGGAAGAAATAGATCATGATGATATCGGGAAAGGGGAGGGAGATGATGGGATCATTGACCTACCTACCAACACCATTCCTAAGGGGATGGTTTCTCTAGAATGAATCTTTGATTTGGACCCCCAGGGCCAAGACAAGATATCATCCTCCTCTGAGGGAGGAAAATATGAAAAAGGTTAACATCGGTAAAGCCGATGAAGAAAGTTTTTTCCACATTGGTACCTCCTGCTCCCTAGAGGAGAAGGAGAATATTCTCATGGTTCTCTAAGAATATATGGATGTTATTGCCTGGGGGTATGAAGATCTCAAAGCTTATGATACATCTATCATGACACATACCATACCCCTAAAACCAGATGCTAAACCATTCCATCAGAAATAGAGGCCATTAAACCCTTTGATTGAACCCCTAATCCATCAGGAGGTTCATAAATTACTATAAGCCTGGATCATCTTTCCTATCTGGAATACCACATGGGTTTCCAACCTTGTCCCTGTACACAAAAAGAGTAGCGAGATTCGCCTATGTGTGTATTTCTACAACCCAAAAAAATCCTCTAAGAAGGATAATCACCCTCTCCCCTCACTAGATGAGGTGTTGCAAATTGTAAATGGTTCACAGATGATGTCCTTTCTGGACGGGTACTCCGGGTATAACCAAGTCATGGTTAATTTTGAAGATAGGATCAAAATGACATTCACCACCAAGTGGGGGACGTTTGCATACCAAAGAATGCCTTTTAGCCTAATTAACATAGGGGCCACATTTTAGAAAGCCATGGAAATTGCATTTGAAGGTCTAGTTAATAAATGTATAATGATCTACATGGATGATTTAACCATCTTTGCCCAGGACAGGCGTGATCATCCCGCCCACCTCACTCATATCTATGAGAGATTTTGCCAATATGGTATCTCCCTTAACCCCAAGAAGTGTATATTCAGGGTCACTGAAGGGAAATTGCTAGAGCATATAGTATCTGAGAAAGGGATATCCATTAACCTTGAGAGAGTAGAATCATTGTTAAACTTACAAATGCCCGACAGTAAGAAGGAAATGAGATCTTTCTTCGGGAAGATAAACTTCGTCCAACGGTTCATTACCAGATTTTCCAAGATTGTCAGACTACTCAATGATATGATGAAGAAAGATACTAAGATTGAGTGGATTCCTGAAGCGAAGTGGGCATTTTCCCAAATCAAGCAGACTATAGTGGAAGCCCCGGTCTTGGCAAGTCTGGACTACTCCCTCCCATTCCACATTTATTCCTTCACTTCGCCACACTCTACCACCATAGGTTATAATCCATAAATTTGAGGGAGAGGAACGACCTATTGCTTTCATGAGCTCCCCCTTTAAGAACATCAAATTCATGTACACACCATTAGAAAAGCAGGCCTTTTCTTTAGTTCTCTCCGCAAAGAAATTTTGGCACTATATTCTCTGTAGTAAAGTGCATGCCATTATCCCGGACCAGGTTGTCAAGTATTTATTGCTACAGAGTGAACTAAGCAAGCACCGGGGGAAATGGATGGCCATCCTCCAGGAATATGAACTTGAAATGAAATTGATGAAAATAGTCCAAGGCCAAAAACTATATAAAGAAATGGCAGAGGCCACTCCAAACATCGAATGCCAGACTTACAATGTGGAGTCCATCACTCAAGATCCATGGTATACCGATCTGGTGTACTTGTTACTCAACAAGTGCTCAGAGGGGATCCCTCCTAACAAGCATCGCACCTTGTGAGTGAAAAGAACACACTTCATGATAAAAAATGGGACGCTTTTCCACAAGAATTTTGAGGGGATTTATCTCCAGTGCACAAACAGAGACCAAGCTGCCAAGGTGATAGAAGAATTCCACAGGCAGTATGGAATCGAGCATGGCTCAGCTGATGCCATCGCCCATCAGATTCTCTGGGCCAGATATTATTGGCCCTTTATCTTCAAAGATGTTCATTCTTACTTAAGGAATTTCCATACCTGTCAACCGCCGCTTCTCATGAGCAGAACCTGACAATGCCTTTATAGCTGGTCTTTGAGGTTCAACCCTTCACCCAATGGGCATTCAACTTTATCAAGGAGATAAAACCCAACTCATTAACCAGCCACCACTACATTTTAACTGATACCGATTACTGTACCCAGTGGTCTAAGGTAATCCCATGCAAAAAAAAGACTACGGATGTAGTCATCAAGTTCTTGGAAGAGAACATCCTCACAAGATTTGGAATGTATTTTGCTATCTTATGTGACAATGGTCTGGCATTTTGTTCAGCACAAATTTTAGAATGAACCTATCAGAGAAGGATCACCTTAAAATTTTCCAGCAACTATTATCCCCAGGGTAATGGTGTTGCCAAATCCACCAATAATAACCTGCTGGAAGTAGTCAAGCATTTTCTAGAGAAGAATCCCTGGGACTGGCACCAGAAACTCAGGTTCAAGATTTGGGAAGATCGCATCAAAATCAAGGCAGCCCTGGGAACTTCTCCATTTCACCTAGTTTATGGCCAGAATCCTATGTTCCCACTAAAATTACAATTCCCTGTCTTATAGTTCATGTAGGAATTCAACACCCGGGATAACATTGTGGAGGTTCACCTTTTGAACCTAGTGAAAATGGAAGAACAAAGAGACATAACACTTCAGTATTTTGTGCATCACCAAGTAGTTTTCAAACACTGGTTCGACAGAAGAGCCCAATACAAAGCCT
The DNA here is from genome assembly GCA_018584345.1 of Thuja plicata. NCBI lineage: Eukaryota > Viridiplantae > Streptophyta > Pinopsida > Cupressales > Cupressaceae > Thuja > Thuja plicata. Next base: position 3,936,175 of record MU224169.1, on the reverse strand, counting down.
TTTAGATTTCAGACCTAGTCCTCTTGTGGGACAAAGCCCGGGAGAAGAAATGAAAGCATACTAAGTTTCAAAGACTCTGGCTTAGACCTTATTTAATCTCAGAGATCTGTGGGGCCAACACTTATCACCTCAGTGCCATGACTGGAGAAGTCGTTCCACTGCCCATCAATGGACAGTTTCTCAAACATTACTTCGAGTAGAGGCGAGAGGTAAGTTTCCCTGAAGTTATATCATATATATACTCCTACTTGTAAATATGTTCCTGACACTCCTTGGGAGTGTTTTGTCCTTGTAAATAGTCATTAGCCCTCCAGGGCCTCTTTCTTTTCTTTGTTTGTTTTATGTCTTTGGTTTATTTTTGCTTTGCGTGTATTTCTTTTTTGGGTTCCTAGCATGTTTCTCTCTTCCTGCAGACAAGTATGCTTCATGTGATATCTAGTCCCCGGAATGGTTCCTTGTGCATTTTGGTTAGTTCGGAATCTATGGTTAGCATGGTGGGATTTGTATGCACTCTGGAGCTATTTTATATGCATGGTAAAAGGTTATGGGCAATCTTTAACAAATTCATATCTCAAAAGTCTTGACATCAGTCAACAATAAATCATAAAGATAAAGTAATCATATGATTCTTGAGAGTAGAGCGGTTGCACTGGATATTTCCCATATCTGAAAATCAAAATAATATCCTGAGCCCAGAACGTCTCTCCCATTCAGTGAATCAAAATGGATGGCAAGGTGAAATAAGTACCGTCGTGAAAATCAGCTAAGCTTAAGGTTCACAGTGAAAGGAGTACCGCCTTCCCCATCTTTAAAAAAAAAGTAAAAAGTAAAAGAAATTGGAGAATAGAGAATTCTGGGACCCAGAGGATTGTGCATGATATAGCAGTTTTGGTCTGATGCACTTAGTGTCGTCTCTCTATTTCTCCCAGAAATCATCAGCTTGATTTTCTTCCAAAGCACACACTTCATGACTAACAAGAGATTGAAGGATTGAATCATGATGTGTTAGATTTTCTTGAACACCCCACGCCTTGCAAGTGAAATGCTTTAGGTAACAATGAGTCCCAGTTTTGCTGACCAGAGATTCTGTGATTCTCAAATGCACTAAGGCATTCATCCCAGTGAGTTGCCATTTGTTATGCCCTGCATACCCATCCCTACATTTTTTTGGAAAAATGTTGGGTCCCCCTCTTCGCTTTTGGCTCTTTTTTGTTTCTTTTGTTCTTATTTTTCTTTCTCCGGCCTTTGCCTCTGCACGACCGTTGTTTTCGCTTCCTTTTGGTTTTCCTCACTCTGGCACTCGGTCCCATAGTGTTTTTTTCTCTTGTGTCAACCAAATTCTAGACGCTAGGATTCTTCTGAGGTTACTTCCTCTTTGGTTGGAGGGTGTGGTCACACGGGATCCCTTGGCCCAGAGTCTGGAGGTTTGCCTTTTTCTCAGGATTTGCGAAAGGGAATGGTGCATTTTAACCTAAAGGGTATAAATTGAGCTTCACTTGTCATTTTTACACTTACTGCGAACAAGTTACCCTCAGAGTGAATTAAGAGAAAATTGAGCGATTTACCAGTGAGCTAAGTGTGATTTGCTTCGAGTCATCAACAATAATTTGGAGTTCAAACCTGTGTGTGTTCAAGGTATCATGCAGTGTTCTCGGTGTGTTCATGGTTTCAAAGAGCTATCCATTTGTAGAGAACCTCCCGTGCCCTTCCTTTCACATGTCTGGTTTTAGGTAGGTCCTCTTTTGGCCCTTTTTGGTTTGCATTTGTTCTTTTTCTTTTTGGGATTTGCTTCCTTCATTTTCTGGTCTTCGTTGTCACCTCCCGTCCATGGGATGGCTCTCCAAAAGGGTTGTCCGACCTCTGTGCAGTCTTGGAAGATAGTGTAGATAATTGGAAAGCCTCTATAAATTTGTAAGTAGTGGTTTGTAGGTTAGTTGTAGTTTTTTTGTGTCTGTAGGTAGCCTCTGTGAGCATCGTTATTTGGCCTCCCATTAATGGTGTTCATAGCATGTTGTCCTATATAGTCATCTATAAATTCATGTTCGGTCTTGTAAAGGAGAAAAATAATGGGTTTTAGGAAATGTAAAGATGAAAAATTTTGGTTAAAGGGGGGGGGGGGGTTGAATTGTTAATTGTT
>MU224169.1:3893511-3933234 GCA_018584345.1 Thuja plicata | reverse complement strand
GCTTTGGAAGAAGATGGATGGAGAGATCACCAAAAGGGCACTTTTTTGGCTTGAATCCTTCAATGGCCTCCAATGGATCTCCTTAATGCAAATGGATACTTGAGAATGATGGATGCTTGCTTCAAATCTTGCTTAATTTCTTGCTTAGACTTCACTTCATAAGGATGCTTGATGCTTGGTTAGAAGACTTCAATTGCTTGATCGTGGTTAGAGAAAATGAGAGGAGAAAGCTCCCTTTTATATGAAACTAGGACACAATCTTCTAAGGAGGTCTACATAGGATAATTAAATCATCATTTAAGCCTTTACCCCTAGGAGAGGACCTATATTAAATATAATTTAGGAATCAACCGATTTAGAACCCGAAACAGCTGACTCGAAAGTGAGAATAGACTTTTTGTGAAGACCGACATCCCGGAAACCAAAAGTTCTTGGGATTTGGACCCTAGGACAGGGTCGAGGTCGGCCTTGTCCTAGGATAGGGCCAAGGTCGACCCTATCCTAGGGTAGGGCCAAGGTCAAACCTATCCTAAGAGGTTGACCCTGTCCCCAGATCCCAGGATCACAGGTCAGAAACCCAGAATGCAGAATTTAGGTCAGGAAATGAAGGTTAGAAAAGCAGGTTAGGGGGAAGCCATGTCAAGATCAGGAACCCATTTAGAGGTTCTTTTCATGACCCCAAACCACTTACTCAGAAGGCTAAACCAGTCTCCTATGGAAGTGCTTCCATTTTATGACTATACAGGTCTATGCATTCCTTCAGGCCCTACCCATTCTGTGGTGAGCTCACCATGCCCTCTGCATTGTTTAACCAAATTTGAGCTTGCCCGCCTGGTGTTCACTGGGATCGACCTTGTTGCTTTTCTTGTTTGAGTTGTGACCTTTCTCTCTCCTCCATTTCTTTAGCATTAACGGCGGGATTAATTCCCCATGCACGAGCGTTTAAAAATATCCCAATTGGCATTCACTCCATTCATGTTGAGACAGACGTCACCATAAATGTCGTTACTCTATTTATTGCATGACCATGTGACAACCCACGTCAACCTAGTACAAAAAATTTCCAGGTCATTTCAATAACGGTCAGTTTTTCTAGACTTTGGGCTATGTGTAATCCCACAGCCTTCGTCTCATTTGTTGCACAAACTAGAATACCTGGGACCCCTAGGTGTTGATCAAATTCAAAGTAAGTTATTTCATTTATCACATTTCCAAGATTTGATGTCAACTAACGTCTTCTTGAGGATGTGCGAAATGGTGATGAAATCTCTGAAACCTGGGAGTTTATTATATTTAATTATTTGTATTAACAATTGTCCAGTCTTGCAAGATACCAAAAAATCATCAAGCAACATGTCTAAGGTATCTTCCCCCCATAGAAGTCTGGATCTCCTGTCCACCTCAAAAAGGGCGGCCACCAAGACAAGGGCCAAAAAAGCATTGGAAAAGCTCCCACTCACAGTAAAATATCTAAGGGATGGTGCCATCGTGGGATCCAATTTGGATTCCAAATTACAACTGATCATCGACATAGAGGTCGAACCGTGGGCCAAATTGCAGGGCCTGGTCAGGACAATGTTCAATCAACATTTTGCAAGAGATAGTATGGCCAAGAACATGGTTGCCTCTGGCATAATCAAAGTCGCCTGCTTCCCTTGCTGCATGGAGTCCCCGGAGCTAATTCTCACTCTGGCAGAACACTACAACACAGCCATCTGGGTTGTTTTACTTGTTGCTTCCCTTCCAACGGGCTACCCAACACCCCTAGTGTCCCTCAATGCTACCACATTTTCTTTGGTACTGGGAATCCCCCAGTTTTCCAATTCTATTGTCATCTCTCAGGCCATGTCGCTAGAAGAATTCAACAAAGTCCAACTGGCTACCCGAAAACACCTCAACACCCACTGGTTGAAGACACCGAAGGACTACAAGAAAATGAAGTTGGAGATCCCCCGCACGAAATTCAAAGGGAGCATACAAGTGGGGATCATCTTCCTATGCTGGGTCTTCATGGAACCACATGCTCAAGACTTTTCACCCTAGATGTACTACTTTCTATACAGCATCACCACCAATGGGCAGAATTTTGATTGGGCAGCCATTATTTCCAATTATGTGTACTTCCAACTGAACAAGGTCAGCAATACATCAAATTTCCACATGACTTCATATGTTCTGTGGGCACTGGCACAATAGAGACCCAAAATCTGGGGTTTATTTACAGTGGGCATCCTTGGGACAGGGCCTGACTAGAGTGCTCCTTGGGATCATTTCCCCCATATTCAATGGGAAGCCAGCTTCCCCAATTTTTGTTGGGTAAATGATGCCTTCATTTACTACAACATTTTGATACCCACTTAGGATGTCGATAACCGACTGTCAAAGGAGGCAATGGCCTTGGTGAGTTCTTACGGCCATTAATTCATTCAATTTCAACAACATTCATACATTTGGGTGACCAGGTTCTCTGGCAAGCCCTACTTATTGCCCAAACACTGTGGGGATAGGATAATCTTGATGGAATACTGTAGACAGATTATGGAGGTCCATAACTATTAAGACCTCAAAAAGGTTACTACCATTCCCTTCCTGATCACTTGCGGGAATTATACTTGCAGCCTTGCAGTAGCTAAAGAGACTGATAATGAATTAAAGAGCCTGGGGCTAGCAGAGTCCTACTTGGCGTAGATCAATTTTGATTAATTGGGAAAAATAAATGCAGCCTTGCCTTGGGTGTCAGCGTCTCATGAGCCTCACATTGAGGATTTTTGGGCAAATTGCCAAGATGACTTTGAGGTCTGAAGTCGACATTATGAGGGGATGACTAAAGAAATGATGAAGTGCATGAGTCTCCAGACCTTCCCAAAGGACTTCTCAGATACCAGGCACGTAGAGGACCCAGAGTATAAATCAAAAGGGATTGACAAAATGGCTCTCCCTCTGGTGGATTGGGACACCCCAGAAGTTTTGACAATAGAAGACATTACTAAGGATGTATTGAAGTGGAGTCATCAGTATTTTTCATGGTTTTGCAAAAAGAGCACCCGTCGAGATGATCCAGTTTTGCGGGGATCCACTTTGGGCTCTGGAACAACAGGACATAGAAAAGATAAGGGGAAATCAAAGGAGAGCACCTCAGCCCCGTTCCTGTCCTCAATTCCAGCCCCTATAATGGACAAACTTCATGCCCAACTTGACATGTCCTGACAAGTGGGAAAAATAATTAGCATTGGACTTTCCCTTGGTCTCATTGTCGCTCTAGTGGGATCTGCCTTCCTGCGGGCTCCCCTTCACTCGCAAAACTCATGAGTCACGAGGTGGAGACAAAGGATGAGGGTGTGGCTATTCTGGATGTTGAAGTCCCACTACAAACAAGGAGAAGGAAGAAAAGAGAAGATAATCCTCCACCGAGCATAGATGCAAGCCCCAAGCCATCAGGCAATATTCTTACGGAGCTTATCTCTTCCTCCCCTAAAATAGAAGATCATCCGAAGGCTTCCCCTCCCCATGATAGTTTTGATGACATCTTCCAGACCAACGACCTTGTAAACTTGCAGGAAGATGTGGAGAGGACAATGGAGGAGATCGACGCACATGAGGCAGAGAATATCCCCAGGGAGGGGGAAAGACAAGAAGAAGAACTTTCCTTGGAAATAGAGCCCCAAGGGAAAGAAAAGAAAAGAACACCAAGTGTGGAAGAAACACCGGTACCAAGGATCGAGATAGAAGAGAGGTAGGTGAAATTTGAGCAGCCGACTATGGCTGGGGAAACTGGACCTTCAGGAACAATCGTACCCCCAATCGTCATGCTCCAAACACCTCTAGACACCTTGGGTGAACAGTTACCCAAGAATACAACATTCGGAAAGGTAGTCTCTGCAGCGCAACAATCAGAACCAGGTCAGACACCTTTGCCTCCTCCAAAAAATAGGCCCTTGGAGGAGAATGTCCCGACAGAGAATGCAGAAGGAACTCAACAACAACAGGACGTGGGGGAGAACCCTGAAAATATGGACATAGATACCACTGAGGTGGGAGAGGCAGGAAACCCCAGAGACAAATAAAAAGAGTCTACAGAGACCACTGATGTCGGGGAAGCACAACAAAATCCTGAAGAAGACCCAAGTGTCCAAGGCCTAGCAATAAGACTACCCCCGCCGCTACAATGGCTGGTAGAATCAAGGAAGAGAAAGGTCCCGATGGTAGTGGGAGCCCCTCTATCTCTGTCTGAGATGATGGCCCAAAATCAAGAGGGCCAGAAGCCTAAGAAGGCTCGGACCCTCCATACCATTCGGACTTGTCTGGGAGGAAATACTGTCGCGGTGGTCGCGACACCTCCCCTAGACAAAGAAGAGGGAGCGGTAAGAGCTAAAGAATACACTATCACAGAAGTATCTCTGGGGAGGAGAGAAAAATAGGGAGAGTTGGACTTGCTGAGAGAAGCAAGCCAGGAAACTGAGGTCTAGTATGACAAGAAAGCACAGAGGCTAAAAGAGGCAAAGGAAACCAATGATAATCTCCTCAGGCTTCTTGCAAAATTAATGCAGCCATTGGCTGTGATTCCTCTAGAGGATTCCACATTTGGAACACTGCTCCCATAGTGTGACATCAACACACTAAGAACAATGAAGAAGAAAGCCCCAACCATAGATGACTGGGTAGCTGAGTAGGTAGAAGTCATAAGGAATTTCCTGACAGCTAGACTCCTGGACCTCCATAAGGCTAGTAACATCTTGGGATAAGTAAATAACGTTGTTTCCCAGTGGGAGGGGGATATAGAAAAATATGAAGAGTGGAAGAGTGAGTTGGAGGAGATAATGAATTTTGGGGAATAGGCCGTCACAGAGATGGGAATTTTGGGAGATGAAGATTTCAAGTACCTCCAGGCCCAACACTCTAGACTTGGTCTTAAAGTTGAGACATGAAAGCAATTGGTAACAGCCTTGAAGGGTAAATTCCCAAAGATTAAAAATTCTTTAAATTTATATGCGACATTCATCACAAGGGTTTCAACAGTCGATCCCTTTAGCACTGAGACATGTGCTTTGATGGATTTTGTTGTGAGTAAGTTTGATGAAATAATGGAGTCACGGTTCTGGTCCCCCAGAGATTTTGATGGAGCAAAAATGTCATGTCTTACCCACATGTTTCTCCAGGTGTACGACACCACAAAAATGGTGGTAGAGTTTAAAGAGGGTGCCCGAGATGTGGCCAATTAGTTGGAGGCAGTCAACGACTGCTGGGATTGTATAAAAGAGATAGACAAAGAGGGAATTCTCCAGACTTTGGAGACATTCTAAAAATGTAAAGAGTAGTGAAGTCTTCTGATCTCTTGATATTTCTGCCAGCAGGGAAAAATTTTGAAATTTTTTTATTCTTTGAGTGTAAGCTCCCGGACTCTGGAATTCTGGGTCCTAGTTTTGTATTCTTTTGTAGCAATCTGCATCAAGGTTCTCTGGAGTCGACCAATTGTTGTCAGCAATTAATAAGGGTCAGAATGTAGGTGATCCAGATAATGACAGGTCTAGCAGATGTGATGGTTCTAACAGAGGTCTTCTTATTCCCCGAAGGTGCCACTCCCACATTTAATACCTCGTGTACCTCGAAGATAGGAAGCCGCAATCCACATTAATGAGGCATATGGCCTAAGTTACTAGGATAAGCAAATTTCTTCTATAAGTACCATGACCCTCTTCTCTAGGCTGATTATTCTAGATTTCTCCCCTTTCTTCTTCTTTCATCTTGTTAGAGCTCTGTACATCTCGAGATGATTGTAAGTGGTGCAGGTAGTACTGGCCACAGATATTGTATTTTATTAGCAAGTGTACAGATATATTAGGTCAAGTTTGTGTATAAATAATAAGACTGATGCCTTAACAAGGGTTGACAAAATTGAGGATTTCTGTGTCCAATAGCAATAACAGTTAGAAGTTTACTTTAAGTCTGTATCTTAATGCTCCCTTGGAGCCATGAATGTACCCGCCAGTGATATTGGAACCATTCCAAGTTAATGAAAGAAGGAAGAATAGCTTGTGTCCCTATATTGTTTGTTATTCTGATCTCTGAAGTTAGCGAATATATTTCATGTTGTATGTATTCTTATGTCCTTTTCTCTAGTGTTTTGTAGTTAGTTAAATAATCTTATCTCCCTTTGCTACTGGATGTGTTTGAATCGCTGATTCTTTGTGTATCTGTTATTTAGTTTTATTTTCCTACATTGGAGCATTGTCGATGTTTGAATAAGTATTGCATGACTATAAGTAGAAATATACTCTAACTCTGATCTATCTTTTTGTGATTTCTTTGGTAAATCTAAGATGCTTGCAGGAAACCTCACCCCCTTTTGAAATCCCCAGAAGTGATGAGTAAAAACTAGCTATCCCCTCAAACAACAATCACCTGCCTAACTTAGCTCCCCCCGCATCATCGAGACTCAATACCAGGTGCTTGGAGGCTAGGAGAATTCATTCTCTGGTAAAACTCTACAAGCATATTTGGCCGGTACCTCAGTACCCAGTGACAACTTATACCCTGTTGGAAGGACCAGTCACAAAGCCCTGTCAACACAAACCTCTGAAGTGGGTCACTTAGGAAATTATGAATAAGTGCAAAGTGCATATTTGTGTAATGGCCTCCAAATGGCTATCATCAAAACATGTCAAAACTGAAATCTGAGAGTTGGAACCTATTACATTTTATCAAAGATAAGTGAGGAACATGTCCCCCAAGTGGTTTCTCACAAGAATATTCATGTCATTTTTTACTTGCATCCAGAGTTGGCCTCTTACAAAAGTTCTTTTAGGGGCAATATCTTGCACTTAGAGAAATTTTCAAATACACACTCTAAAATCTGTCCAAAATTTTAGATTTCCAATGGGTACATTGCATGAACATATGTATGAGACAAATGAAGAACATAAAGAATCCCTAAGGAAAAATGAAAATATGAGGAAAGAAAATGAGCAACTGAAAGGTGAGTTAAAGGTTGCTAATGATTTACTCAAGAATTTCAATGAGAGTTCTGCAAAACTTGATGAACAACTCAAGAATCAGAGGATGGATGGAGAGAAGCATGGCCTTGGCTACACAAGTTATGAATTTGGAGGATCCTTTGGAACCAAGAAGGACATGCCAGATAAGAAATCCTCACCAAAGGTAACCCCAAGGAAATATGGTCAGAGTTATAAACCAGTTATTTCAATTTTCATAAGGTTGGACATATTGCTAATGTATGTGAGAAAATGTCATATATAGTGTTCCAAATGTTATATATAATGTTAGACCAAGTAATTTTCATGGTTATTGTTACAATTACAACAAGTATGGACATAGAGATAATGAGTTCAGGACAAGGATGAACAATCAATGGTTACAAGTGAAGCGATCAAGTCCTTATCAGAATGAGAACCAATGGAATGTCACATGTTCACATTTTCATAACTATGGACACACAGAAAATTGAGGACAAATAGAGGCAATGTAGGACCTTGGAGATCAAAATTTATGGCATGTTTTCATTGTCACAAGATAGGACACATTGCATGATTTTGTAGAGCAAGGAACAAAAAGGTGAATCAACTGGTCATTCAGTCAGACAAGAAAAAGGGAAAGAAGATTGTGAATGTTGAAGAAACCAGGAACCAGATGAGGACTATTTGGGAAAAGAAGAGTGAAGACAAACCCTTTGAGGATACCACATATTCACCGGTGATGCAATTAATGTTGTAGAGTGAAGGCAGATAAAAGGTGATTTTTAGGTCTTAATGTTCACCTATGCATTCAAAGAGAAGACACAAAGAAACATAAGTGTAGATTGAGTATATTAAAAGAGATTAAAATGATCGCAATAGGATTTAAAGAAGGATTGTATGAAAGTAACAGCGAGGGTTTAGAGTTTCATCCAGTAGTGGTTGGAAAGATATTTATTTGATCTTCTGAGATTGAATTTGTTGATTGAAAGATGGATACTCCAATCATTGTAAATATTACTGAGAGGCCACAGCTAGAGTTTAAGAAACATCCCTTCAAATCGATCAAATATGATCTAAATAGTGCCCTATCCAGAATTCCCTATGGTGTGATGTATATTGAAGATGTTAGATCATATATTCACTATAATTTTGAAAAATTAGGCGCATCATATATTTTGAGTTTGTATGAGAAGCTGTGTAGTGAACTGGTATTCAAGGATGAGCACCAAGTGGTTTCAAATAAGGGTTTCACTCATGCGATCAATTTCCCTAATGAATTTCAAGAAGATCAAGTTAGGTATGTGTTGAGAAGAGTGCATGACTAGTTTATGTGGCTAGACTATCGATGTAAGATCACTAAGGAGGCTATTCGCGCAGTTATAGGTTTTTGTGCAATCAGTGAGGTACTGGTACTTAGGTCAATTTCACAAGATATAGTCACAAAGTTAACTCAATCAAAGTGGGATAAGAGAGTGATAACTATCAATGATATTCCTCATCTAAATCTGAGATTTGCATCAATGGTGATAGGATACAAGGTCTATCGCTCCAGTAGAATCAACAATGTGCTCACTACTGCAAATCACAATGAATATAGAATGGTGATTAAAAATGTAGAGTATGATCTATGTATTGTGACGAGAGACCAGTTATTTTTTAACATGGAGAAGATTAGGAAAGACAAAAGGAAAGTATTAAAATTCAGCCAATTGATTATTGGTTTGTTCTTTTATTTTCAGAACTTCTTTCCTGGTGTTGGTAGAATAAATTGGATAGAAGGTACACCGGTGGTAGTTAAATTGAAGAAATGTATTAGATTACTGGGAACCAGTATTAATGAAAAGGTTTGGGGATATTTTAAGGATTTCCATATTAGAATGCATCAAAGGGAAATGATACAAAATCATGTTGTAGAGAAATACAAGGATGATATATGTTTTACGGTCGATACTGACACTTGTCAAATGGAGGCAGTAGTGCCTAGAACATCTTAGGCCATGCCCATGGGATATGAAGTAGAAGGTGATATGGTAATATTACATGCTGAAGATCTGTTATCAAAACTGGTACATCCAAATGAGTCTAGATTTGGAACTTATGAAGAGAATAGCATGGAAGTCCATAGAAAATTGACCAAACTAGTCATTGAGAAGAAGATAAGAAAATAAGTAGAACAATTTGAATTGAATAAAGAATTTATACATGAAGCCATAAAAAAATCAAGGGCCAAACATGTTGCAGAGAAAGAAGGAACATCTAGTGTAGTAGATGAAGATGTAGAATTTATTTCTTCTACAACTAGTAGTGTCTCAACCGGTAGACAACCAAGAAGTGCCACAATTATAGTTAAGAAGGAGAAAGTCACTCATGCTGTAAAGGCACTAGTCAAAAGAAAGAAAAAGCCTACACGACCTTAACCTACAAAGTTGAAGGATACCATTGGAAAAAGAAAGAAGGAGAAGGCTCAAATATTTAAGAAAATTGAAGAAGAAGAAGCAAAAGGAACTGAATCCAATGAGGAACAAAAGAAGATGAAGGTAAGTGGAAAAATATCAAAGGTAGTTGGACCCCCTAACAAAAATGTTTTTAAGCTTGATTTTGCTAAGTTCATTTCTGTTGACAATATTGTTGAAAGATTCAAGAAATGGGGAGTACTTGTTGGAGTAAGAAAATTCTATAAAAAAGTCAATGAACAGAGAAAGCTTGAAGATACAGTTTGTTTAGTATGCACAATTTGAGTAAAGAACTTATTGAATTACAAGGAAAAATCCCTACATATTTGTACGCTAATATTGAAGCAAGGTGGCATACTATGTTGAAGGAAGACAAGGAAACAGTTGATTACAACTTAGTCCAATTACAACCGGAGATGTCTAAAGAGGAAATCCAAGAGACACTTAAGAAATTTAGACCTAAATTCAAGACTAAGTCAAGAACTATAAGATTACTGATTGGTGATTCTCAATCAGTGCAAGAGGAAACAATGAGTATCTTGAAGAAATTCTTAGGTCTTGAGGAAGAAAAGGAGGATGATCAAGAAAAAGGTGAAGAGGAGAAATGACAATATGATAATAAACCGAAGATTACACATACTGGTGATGGATTATTTGTTAATGGTGTGAATATCACACTTGATAATGTGTATTTAGATGAGCCAAAGGACATGGAAACTACTGGTGATATTCTTATCATGGATATTCTTGAAGAACCTAAGGCTACAATCGATGATCGAGTGGACATAAGAACAGCTGAAATGATGACTGATGTTCTTACCTGTGTGTAGAAACAAGAACCAACAATAGAGGCAACCAGTAAAGTAGAAGGAAAAGAGAAGAAAGTGCTTGCACATAATGAGGATGTGCCAGAGAAAGGAGGTAAGGAAATGCAAGAACCGTAAAAGGAGATTAAAAGAGATAGATGAAAGGAAAAAGTAATATATTCTATGTCTATTGTTAAGCAAAGTTTTGATAAGTTGGATGAAGATGACATACTATTCATATAAGGACCAATAGATCTTAGCACAATGAGCCCATCATATTTGATGAATGTTGCTATTTCCATTAAGTCAAAGGCCATACAAGATCAAAATAAGGAGGCACAAATTATACATATTGCAAGAGACATATTTTTTGATCTTATGCCTGAGGAAACTTATGATGAAAAGATTGCACCAATTGAACAATTGGGTCAATTGGTGACAATTGCAAATGAACAAATACAAAGTCTAGAGGATACAATAGCTATAAAGGCAGAGAAGGATTATGAAAGGAAGAAATTAGAGAAGTTAGTCCCGTAGATTGGATTTTACAGAGGCACTTTAAAAATTGAGATTAACAAGGTGAAATAAGAACTAATAGAAGGTGGTAAGATTCTTACTTCTATCTCTGATTTATGATAAATTTTGATGGACGTTGAGAAGAAAAGAGTTGAAACTCAATAGGAGCTATATAATTTAGTAGGAAATTTTGATCCATTGAATGATTCTGTTACAAGTTTTGGAGCTTCGATGAGAAATATTAATCATAAGATCAAAACTCATAACAATGAGAAGGAGAAAAGGATCTGAGTATTATTGGAGCTGCAGAGTCTAGTGATCCCAACATTGGAAATTTTAAAGAAAGGAGTTAAATGTGTAGCATTCATACCAGCTCTACCTGATATGATTACAATGAAAGCATTGGAGGAGCTCACCTATCTACTAACTAGTCATATAGTGATTACTAAACATCTCAAGAAGATATGGGAGACTAACGTACAGGTCTTAAAGACCACTTTTGCATATATTTTTAGTATATTTTAGTAGGCATATGCTACACTCAATGAATAAAATTTTGTTATGTTCATTTGTTGTAATACCTTTGTCATTTTTTGTCAAAGGGGGAGAAGATAGTAAGGGAGAGTAGATAAAGTAGTCTAGTCTAGACAGGTGGAGAAGACACTAGTGAAATTTTTTGGATAATTATTTTGTATAAGGGAGCAGTAAAGACATGATCTATTTGTAATTATCATAGGGGGAGTAATCCTGAACTTTATCTCCGTACTTGTGTATTTTTTTTTCTTAGTCAAACACTTAGAAATTTTTTCTAATTATTGTCATCAATGCCAAAGGGGAGATGGTGTAGAAGTTGAGAAATCCAACTTCACAGATCACCAAGAACACCTGCATGAAAATAACCTGTTGCTGAAAGGAAACCAGAGAGACAGAAGCAAAGGCTTGGAAAATCTCAGCAGAGTGAGAGAAAATTATATTCCAAGGTATTGAAACAATAATTACAAAAGTTCAACCTTAAAGGTGAATGAAACCCTAAAAAGGGAAACCCTAAGGTTGGCTTAAGTAACTAGAGTGAATAGGTGAGTTAGTAATTAGATCAAAATGATTTAATTAATAACCCAAAAGGCCTATTACTCTAACACCCCCCCTTAAGATAAGCTTAGGGAGAAGCTAAAACCTAGGAGACTACTATAGAAAGAAGGAAAGATGGGTCCCAACAACAAAGGCCTGATCAGGTACCCAAGAACAAGAAATCTCTGTAAACTGGGGAAATAGAGAAAACCCAGTGGGAAAAATGCTACCCCAAAAGGAGATAAACTAGATGAAGGAAAAAAAACTTCCAATCTAGGGAATGTCCCAAAGAAAGGAACAAGAAAGAGCATGTATAGCATCTCTGAAGCATGAAGCTGCAAACATTGTCAGAGTAACTGCTGGAACCCCCACTGAAATAGTGCATGACTAGGTAGAGAAGAAAAAGTTTGAAGAGCTGATCAATCGAAGAGGTGACCTCCAAAAGTAGGAATGAACGAGTGTCTATATAGTAGATGATCCATCTCACCGAAATGCATAGGTTCCTATCCACTGCATCTGCCTAGTACATAGGAACAAAAACTGAATACGTAGATCACTCAACCGAACCAAGGAAGCAATAGAACCAATAGGTGAACCCCCCCATAATGCTAAACAGGGAGAGGTGTGACAGGAACACTGAAGTGCAATGCCAGAAACAACTGCAAGAAGAAGAATCAGGAATACCCATAGTGTAGAAGAAGGTACAAGCACAGGATAAAGGGCGGTGTCGTAGTAGAAGAAATGATATTCTAGACACACATCATGGGGCAAATGTCATGGAAGGGACACTCACTTGACAAAGGTGGATGAACACATAAGGCAAAACATCATAACCCCCCCATGACACTTTATAACTGAGTGTGAGTACAAACAAACATAAGGTACTCAAAATCTTAGATATGCAAAAGCAGGCACTTTATCTTAGTGCATTTACAGAAAAAGAAATGCTACAGAAGAGAAGTATACAATGCTCAGAAAGTTCGAAAGAAGAGTGAGCTAGAAGAATAGAAGTAGAGATCCTAGGACCTATAGAACCCAAGTAATCTGCCAGAGTGCAAAAGTGAAAAACTCAGAGGAGAAAGAACTTGGAGCAAAATCTGGATAAAAGACCGCTGCCACTGAAAACTCACTGAACTAGCTTTTTGACGATATCTGGTTTGCCAAAAAAAGAGTCTGGATGAGCAAGATATGGCTCCTGGAAGGAAAAAACAAACATCAAACTTTGACAGCAAAAAACACTATCAAAATGGTAGAACCAAAAAACCCAACCTCCACCATAAAAAAGAGCTTGAAAAGAGCTTTCTGATGATATAAAGAAGTTGAAAAAAGGCCTCTATTTTCTCCAGATAGAGCAAAAACACCATCAAAGGGACAAAAAAAGCCCAATTTTTTTTTTTTATCCCCTAGGGCTTAAATATTTCGAGCCCCTAGGTGTATGGTGCGCAGGGGGTTGAAGGGCGAAGCCCTTGGTCACCAACATGACCACTGCCCTGCATTATGGGGGGGGTTCACCTGTTGGTTCTATTTCTTCCTTGGTTCGGTTGAGTGATCTACGTATTCAATTTTTGTTCCTATGTACTAGGTGGATGCAGTGGTTAGGCACCTATGCATTTCGGTGAGATGGATCATCTACTATATAGACACTCGTTCATTCCTAATTTTGGAGGTCACCTCTTCGATTGATCAACTCTGATACCATGTAGAAGTTGAGAAATCCAACTTCACAGATCGCCAAGAACACCTGCATGCAAATAACCTGTTGTTGAAAGGAAACTAGAGAGACAAAAGCAAAGGCTTGGAAAATCTTAGTGGAGTGAAAGCAAATTATTTTCCAAGGTAATGAAACAATAATTACAAAAGCTCAACCTTAAAGGTGAACGAAACCCTAAAAAGGGAAACCCTAAGGTTGGCTTAAGCACCTAGAGTGAATAGGTGAGTTAGTAATTAGATCAAAATGATTTAATTGATAACCCAAAAGGCCTATTACTCTAACAGATGGTTGGCATCTGATCAAGATGATCATATCCTAGATCATGTGGTGAATGTTGTAGTATTTTCATTGTTGGAAACAATTCTACTTCATAAGACATATCAGATTTACCATTGATGAAGGTGACTGCACAAGGATTTTTATAAGTGTTTAGTGTATCGGTAATAATACAGTCTAGGATGGTGATTTTAGTGTGTGGTGATAATTTGATCTTATATGCAGTATCTACAAAGTCATATTTACCCATATCTATGATCGCACCATTTGATTCAATACATAGATGGATATTTGAGGCAAACACCAGTGATATCGACAAGAATAGTCAACCGGTCAAGGCAAGGTGATGAAATTGAGGTAGAAATCAATTACGTGTCAAAGTTTAATTTATTTATGAATTGTATTATTGAGGGCCAACCTTGAAGAGTTTAATTTCCTATGTTGGTGTAATCGCTTATGGAGTTTTTTTAGGATTTGGAGGTTGACCAAGGTAACACACTTTAGGCTTGTTCCACCGACCTAAAAGTGTATATATGAGAAGAAATTGAATGATGATAGAGTGAGTGAGTTGATGTGATGATTGTAGTGGTTGTAGTATATTTTTGTGTGAACAGAACAATGATTTGAGTAGAGCTAAAGAGGATCTGTCAAGTAGAGTGTGCTACTTTTAGATCAAGTTTATTTGAGTTTATTCTCAAGGCAAGTCCTAACCGTCTTGTGATCAAAATCCTCTAACAAGGTTACTCCTAACACAGTTAGCAATATCCTAACAGGTCTGAAGACTAAATCATATAAGAGGGTGACTCTCAGAAGGATTTCTAAATCCCTTAAATTGGTAACTTTCCTAACAGGACTATTGTAATAGCTTTTAACAGGGCTAGAGATACTCTTAACCAGGTATGACCTTAATAGGGTGGTTGTAATGATCCTAACAAGGAAAGACTTATTAGTGCACTAGTGAGATTTGTGGGTAACAATTCCCACCATTTTTTTCCCCTCTAACAAGGGTTTCCATGATAAAATATTGGTGTCATTTTTTTGCTTTCATGGATGTATATTTTGACATGCTTTTATATTGCACTTAGCTTTGCATGTTGTTTACTTTGGAAGTTGATGAAAAGATTTTGTAGATCTGTGGTTACACTGATTCACCTCCCTCTCAGTTCCTTATAACATTAACACACAATATCCTACAACCTCCTCACTAAACCACTCAATGTGTGTTCAGTGTGGGTTTGCCTCCCTAATCTCCCACTTCATTTTTTGGATATGTCTTGCTTTGAGTCCATCAAAAAATCTCTTGGTTGTTTCCTTAAGGTGGATGAAGCTACTACCACATTGGGTCATTCTAGTTTTGCCATCATTTTAATTGAAATTGGCATTTCCACTCCTCTTTCAGGTGATGTGGTGCTCATGATTTGGGAGAGGCCATGGACTCAACTGTTGGACTATAAGGGCCTTCCCTTCCATTGTCGGCGTTGCTTCTCTACTGGGCACAGGATACCAACTATGTTCTCCTATGTTGAAAATGTTTTTCTATTTGGTGGAGGGATACAAGTGTTTATCATTTGACAGTCTATAATTTTCATTCCCTCTCTGATTCTTCCTCTAAGGACTCTAAGTCTTCTTATGAAGATGAAACCCCTACCAATAATCTGGATGTTAATCATGTTGTTGATCATAATTGGGATTTTGTAGCTCTTCCAAGTATTGTTCCTTCTGTAACTTTGGATTATGCCTTTGCTCCCTCAGGTGCAACCCCTCCTGACATTGTGGTCCATTATGACCCTACTATTTTTCTTCAGTTCTACAACAAATTTTTACTGTTACTGCTCAGCCTCTTTAGCACTCTGGCCATTATGATGTTAGCTTCCCTAGCAGGGTTTACTTTGCTGGGGAGCCTAAAGATATATCCCTTAGATAGTTGTCTGATGGTGTAGCAAGAATTTTTCTTCAATCTCCCACGTCTCATATTCTCTTGGGGTGTGAGTTTTGTCTTTCCTTTGGAGGGATTCTAGCCTTTGTGTTATGTATTTTTTTTCTTTCTAGCCAACACCTATTGTGATGTCTATGTTGTTGATGGCCTAATTTTTTGCCATCGGGCCTTGTTTATGTAAGGGTCGCCCACCTTGTTTGGCTGCTTATTTAATAAAAAATAATTTAAACTTCACATATACCAAATAATGTCATGATTAACATAGCCTTACAATAATTTGAAATAGGACCTTACCAATGCTATAAATAGAAGATGAGTGATAGAAAAGGACAAATGTTTATTTGGAAAGCATCAAATAAATAATTAGCAACCTTCCAATGAACATCCATGTATTGGAAGCTATTTTACCCAAATAAAAAAATTTAAAACAACTAAAGATCTTAAACTAAATATAATTTTGACCATTTGAGATTACCATTTTGAGCTCCCGAGGTGATAGCTTAACAAAGACTAGATGTACATAAATGAACTTAAGGAAAAAATTCAACATGATGTTTGTTTGTTGGAACCTTATACAGTTAAAAAATCTATGCAACAACATTGCATATTGAGAAAAAACACCACCAAAGGTGAAACAATGAGTAATTGATAAAAATGTAACTTATCATATCAATGAAAACATGGAAAACTTATTTAACACAAGAGAAAGTAGAATTGTTGGTATTGTATTGGGAGATTGTTGGATATTGAGGTGCATTCATAAGGAGTCACTTAATTGGTTCTCATTGATGGAGATTAATTTATTATATTGAAACTAAGTGAGTACAATCATGACATACTATAGGTGAAGTGAAGATACAACCGGTAAGGAGGTAATATTGAAAATTGGCTAAGTCCAGAAGATCGGTAGATAGTGAGAACATCACTTTGGTGGAAATCATGGTAGAAGTGGAATTATGAGGAGCGGTCACAGATACAAATTCAAGTAGTTTATATTGCAATGTGGTTCCAACCATAACGTATTTGGTTGAGCGGTGATAGATTTCTTAGTTTCACAGACATCAAGACAGATAGAACACTTCTGTTCTTGAGTACCGGTCAATAGATCATGTATCGGTGAGCGGAAAAGTATGTGCAATCATTTATAATGATATGGTGATGTGGAATAAAGGTTATACATTCAATGTTTTGATATTTATGAGATCGATGCAAACATTTAAGTCAGATTTGAGGTGATGCATTGGAGAATTCAAAATGTGTTTGATTACTTTGGAGATATAAGTTCCATATCTTATCTTGACCTAATGTGGTCATGATAAATCATTTTATTCATTGAGATTATCAATATGACACATGGTGATTTCATGAGAAAGTATTTTGATGATCATTTTTATGTCGGTAAAATTTGTTTATATACAGGAACTGCTCATATTGAAAATTTGTTGTTAAGAGAAGTTGTAAGAGTTGTTTTGGGTGTTTTGGGTTTTTTGATTTCAATTTGAGGTTGTGACCAGAAATCTGATAGACAGAGAGAAGAGAACAGTTATAGAGTACAGAGAACTTGTTGGATCTAACAAGCAACCAGTGTTACATCTAGATCACTAATCTTTTTGTTCCCTAATAGTTGCAGCAAGTAAAATCCCTTAATCAGATGAACTCTAACAAGTTCTTTTTGTAAATCCTTTAACAAGGTAACTTCTTTATTGAGGTTTTAAATCCTCTAGCAAGGTAGATCATAGCTGATCTAATTGTACTCCTAACAGTGTACTAGTCACTCCTAATAGGGTGAACCCTCATAAAGAGTATTTCTAGCTCCTAAAAGGGAAAACTCATTTACTACAGTATTGGGCTTGTGGGTGTCATTCTCATCGTGGGTTTTTTCCCTCTTACAAGTGTTTCCACTTAAAAAATATATTTTTCATGTGTGATGAATGTGTGGATGCTTGATACTACTTTATTTTATGTATTTGCATAAATTATATGCTTTATAGCTTGGAAAGTATTTCAGCAGTTATTTGGATCAGTAGTTGAATTAGTTTTCTACATGTTTGGACTGATTCACACCCCCCTCTCAGTACCTATTATTTCCAATAATTGGTATTAGAGCATAGGTCTTGTTGGTTATAAGCCTAAAATATTGGAGAAAATATCCACTATCATGGAGGGTTATAGGTATGAGATGCAACTTGAGAATGCAAAAAAGATGATCATTGAGCTGCAAGAAAATTTGAAGAAGTCACTTGCTAAAAGGAGAGAACTCATTGAGCAATTGAGTGAAATCCATGACTACATAGAACAACTATATGAACCTGAAGTACATCTGAAGAATCTGAGGAGGCAATTGCAGATCTATTGATTAAGAACAAAGGTCTCAACGAAAATGTGGCTAATCTGAAAAGAGAGCTTGAAAGTCAGTATATTAGGATGTGTGAAGTCCTTGAGGAAAAAGGAAAAGCTATTTTTGCAAGGAAGAGTACATAATCTGCCAAGAAAATTGTTGATGATGCCCTAAAGGAAAAAGATGAAGAGCTTGTCAAACTAAAACATGAATTTAATTTATATCAGAGTCAAATACAAGATACTGTTGTAGAGAATTTTCAAGTAATAGCTGAGAATGAAAGGCTTGGAGAGATGAATGAGTCATTGAAGAAGGAACTGAAAATAGAGAAATAAAAAAATGAAAAGCTAAATAAATACAATGAAAGCTCACAAAAGCTAGATGAATCTGAAGAGTCAAAGGAGACACACAGATACAATCGGTCTAGGTTATTTGGAAGAAAAAAAAATTGAAATTGAAGAGTCCTCTAAATCTGAACCTATGGAGACATAGATAGATCAGAAGGAAGATCCAATCAAACTAGGTAAGGAACCTAACAAACCTAATTTCTATAACTATGGAAAGCTTGGTCATACTACAAAGGTGTGTAGGAGCAAACCGGTGAACAATCCTCGCTCTTTTAATGGTTATTTCTATAATTGTCACAAGTATGGTCATAATGCATATGAGTGTAGATCTAGGTCTAGCACTAGATCCAATGGTGATAAATTTTATGAATATTGTGTTTCATGCAACAAATATGGACACAAATCTGAAAATTGCAGGTCAAGAGTATATGCACCTAGGTCACATATCACATCGATGAATATTGTTAAAAGGGAAAGAGAATTTAACACTACATGTTCTGTATGTGGTAACTATGGACACCTAACAGTAAATTGCAGAATGAGAACTCTGAGAGGTATTGCTGGTCCCTGGAAGTAAACCGTTATGGCATGTTTTGTTTGTCATAAGATAGGTCATCTGGCTAGAAACTGTCAGTTTACGAACCAATTTCCTAATCAGTCAGTAGATATAAAAGGAAAGAAGGTTGCTCATGTTGACAAAGTCATAAATGATATGCAGAAGACATGGGTAAAGAAAGGTGAACTGAATTCTTCTGAGCTGACTGAGAACTCCACAAGTTCAGAAAGTGTGGAGGTTCCATTGGTGAACTAAAAATATTATTTTATTAGGGGGAGAAATTAAATACAAATCCATTACCAATCCCCTAGATTCAAGGGCGGTAAAGATCTATATGCACATTATGGTGTAAATTTATATGATTTTGTTTATGAGATTGTGCGTAGACTGCACTGAGATTTCAAGATTAATATTTATTTGATAGCGGTTATTACTGTTGGTTGAGTACCAACCGGTGGATACATGTTAATCGATGATATAACACTATTCCTATTGTTGAAATATGAAACCTCTATTTCTCTAACATTATATAGAGGGAAAAGTAACTTATTTTCACACTTTTACTTTCATTTGAGCATTCGAGAGCTATCTTGAGCTATTGTGTGCAACAGTTACTTGTTTATTGAAATTTCAAGCTAAACTGATATCGAGTTTTTATGAAACTCTAACCGGTGTATTGCAAGATATCAGTTTAGTATTTTGTTAGATTTGTCTAATGTTACAGTTAATCATAATGGCAATGAAAGTTGATACACCAGTTTTGGTGAACATCTCTGAGGAACCTCGACCTGTATTCAAACTGCATCCAAGCAAAGCGACCGAGATTGATATGTTTGGTGCCCTATCCACTATACCTCATGGTGTGATGTTGATTGAATATGTTCGGTCTTATATCCATTGTAGAATCAAAGAATTGGGAGCTGAAACAATCAAGAAAGAATAAAAGGTTATGTGCATCAATGGAGTGTTGAAAGATGAGCGCAAACATCTACAGGAGAAGGGTTTAACTTATGCAGTGGACATTCCCACTGAATTTAATCCTGATTGGATTCTCCATGTGATTAAAAGAGTGCATGATAAATTCACATGGCTAGATAGACCACACAAGATTTTGAAGACAATGATTCACAAGGTTATACGATTTTGAGCACAAGGTTTGGAATGTACATTGAGAACGGTGGCTACTCATCTGGTCACTGAACTAACCAAATCCAAGCAAGATGAAAGATAAATGAGAATCGATCATATTGTAGAAAAGGAAGTTTATTTTGCATCCATGGTGATAGGTTACGGAGTTTAATAGTCTAGTCAAGTTAACAGTGTGACTGGTGGTGCTATTCATGCTTCCTATCAGATTGTTAAGGATGATTCAACAAATGGTATATGTGAGATTATCAGAAGCCAATTATTGACAAACATGGAAAGGATAAAGAGAGATAAGAGACGATCATTCAAGTATGGTTCCCTACTGGTATGTATGTTCTTCTATGTTCAAAAATTATTCCTTGGTAGAGGAAATGTTACATGGTCAAAGGAAAAACCGGTAATTATATAGATAAGTGAATTTATAAAGGAATTAGGTAATAACTTCAATAATGTTCTGTGGGGTTATTTCAAAGATTTCCAGTCTAGAATGCATAAATGAAAAAGGATTCCAGTTAGCATTGTAGAGAAGTACAAGAATGATATTTTTTTTCTAGTTATTAATTTGAAGGTAATTTAGTAACTTTGCATGTTGATGAGTTGTTGTCAAAACCCTTAGATAAATAAGCACAAAGATTTGGAACTCATGATGAAGCAGTTTCCAAAATTCAAAAGGAATTGAAGAAATTAGTCATTGAAAGGAAAACAAGGAGAATGCTATCTAACCTAGAGCATAAGTTTGGAAGTAGTGATGCAAGAACATCTCACACTCCTGTAACCAAAACTGAAGCTAAGAGAAAACAAAGAAAACCAACTGCTAGTGAAGTTAGTCTCAAGGGAAGTCATCAAGGAAGAAAAGTTAAAACATTTCTACTCCAAAGAAAACTTACAAGAAGAAGAGAAAGTCCACAGAGGTAAAGGATGTTCAGAAGGAAACTGATGAAGATAGGAGAGATCAAACAAGGATGTCTTTGAATTGAAGAAGAGTGGTGAAACTAAGAAGACCCCTTCCATTGATGATATTGAAAAAGGTATTGTGGACAATGGTATACTTGCTACAGTTGGCAGAAGATAAACTTTGGGGAGTGATGTAGACAAGAAGAAGATAGAAGATGCAATTTTGTATCATTTTCACAAATTTTGCAGAGCACCTTCAGAGATCCATTCTTCCATCCCTAATGAGTTATATCAGTTGATTGATGCTAGATGGAGTGTTTCATTATAGTTGGATAGAGATATTATGGAGAGAGGACTAATCCAAGTGCAACTTGAGTTGTATGTTGAAGATACTAAGATAATGATTGCTGCTTACAAGCATAAATTCAAAATTAAGAACATAGCAGCTAGACTTCTAATTGATGGTACACAGGGTGTACATAATGAAATTGTTGATACATGGAAAGATATACTATAGATAAAGGAGGTAACAGCCCAAGAAGAAAAATTTCGAGCATAATCAAATGAACCAATGCAGGGAGATGATACATTTTCAGTAGATGAGTTAATTGGGAATTTTGTTATTGATGTTCCTAACTTGGTGAAGAACATTGGAACACAAAATATCAGTCTATCGCAAACAGGTGGTGATGAGATTAAAATTATAGACATAATAGGCAAAGATGACTCCTCCTCACCATTACCTATACAACATAAAGAGGAAATAATTTCTAAGAAGGAAGAGGAGAAAGTTGTAGAGAGTAAGCAGGAGGAGACTCAGAAAAAGATTGAAGAAGAACCTAGACTAAAAGGAAATTAAGTCCTGGAGAAACAAGAACAAGGAAGAGACATAAACCGATGACTACTACAAAAGAGGAAGAAGAGGAAGTTGATGAAGAAGAATTACCGACTACACCGGTCAATATATCCAAATGGAAACCTAAGGAATTAATAAAATTTTCATAACAATTGAGGACAAAGGTTTTAAGAGACAAGGTGAGATCAAAGAAGAAGAAGACAAGAATATTAAGGAAAGCTAGAGACATTCTAGCTGAGTTAGTGCCTAAGGTTGAATATGATAAATTTGATACTCCTACTGATCATATGGATACTCTTATAAAGGAAATGATAAGTAAGCTGATGGAGAATATTACCATACACAGGATCTAATTGTCATAATTATTAAAGGAAGTTAAGACTATATTGACTGAGGCAGGTCAATTGTTTGCCAAAGTATCAAGGTATCCTAATTTTGTTCAAGATTTGGAACAAAGCAGAGTTGGAACATATACGAAGTTGGAGAACTTAAGCAGTCAGCTTGATCCATTGTCAAATTTAATCACTACTTATAGTAGTTAGGCCAAGAAAATTTCACACAAGGTTAAGCATATTCAAAGTGAGAAAGAAAAAAGAATGATCACTCTATTGGAACTTCAATCAACCTTATCCCCTATAGTAGAGGTGATGCAATTGAATGTGAAGAAAGAAGAAGACATACCTACCTTACTTGACATGAGCACTCTAGATAGTGTGGAAGAGATTGCTTCTAGTTTTATTGAGAAAATAATTGCTATGGGTTACTTGCAGAAGGTATGGGAAACATCCATGAATGCAACAAAGATTAACTTCAAGGTGATCTTTGACAGAATGTAAGTAAGATTTTGTATACATATGTTTTTTGTACCTTTGTCATTGTTGTCAAAGGGGAGTATATGTATGGGGGAGTATATGCATGTATAGAGAGTATGTGTATAGGGAGTCATAAGGTGATATTATGATTGCACGATTGTAAGTAGTTAGCATATATTTTCCATCAGTACCAAAGGGGGAGATTGTTGGTATTGTGTTGGGAGATTGCTAGATATTAAGGTGCAGTCATAAGGATTCAATTCTTTGGTTCTCATTGATGGAAACTAAGTGATTAAAGTCATGATATACTACAGGTGAAGTGAAGATACAATTGGTAAGGAGGTAATACTGATCATTGGCTAGGTCTAGAAGATTGGTAGACAATAAGAACATCACTTTGGTGGAGATCATGGTAGAAGTGGAATTATGAGGAGAGGTCATAAATATAGCTTCAACCAGTTTATATTACAATGTAGTTCCAACCACAACTCATTTTCTTGAGTGGTGATAGAGTTTTTAGTGTCACAGACATCAAGACAGGTATAACACTTATATTCTTGAGTACCGATCAGTAGATCATAGATTGATGAGTGGTAAATTATGTGTGATCATTTCTAATGATATGGTGACGTGGAATAAAGGTTATACATTCAATATTTTGATATTTATGAGATCGATGCAAACATTTAAGTCATATTTGAGGTGTTGCATTGGAGAAGTCAAAATGTGTTTGACTACTTTGGAGATATAACTTGTAGATCTTATCTTGACCTAATGCATCATGATAAATCATTTTATTCATCGAGATTATCAAGTTGACACATGGTGCTTTTGCAGGAAATTAATTTGAAGATCATTTTTATGTCGATGAAAGTTTTTTATATATAGGAATTGCTCATATTGAAAAGCTATTGTTGAGAGAAGTTGTAAGAGTTGTTTTGGGTGATCAGGGTTTTTTGATTTCAATTTGAGGTTGCGATCAGAAATTTGATAGACAGAGAGGAGAGAGAAGTTACAGAGTATAAAGAACTTATTGGATCTAAGAAGCAAACAATGCTACATCCAGATCACTAATCTTGTTCTTCCCTAATAGTTGCAGCAAGTAAAATTCCTTAAGTGGGTGAACTCTTACAAGTTATTTTTGTAAATCCTTTAACAAGGTAACTTATTTATTGAGGTTTGAAATCCTCTAGTGAGGTAGATCATAGTTGATCTAATTGTACTCCTAACAGTGTACTAGTCACTCCTAATAGGGTGAACTCTCAGAAAGGGTATTTGTAGCTTCTAACATAGAAAACTCGTTTAATGTAGTATTGGGCTTGTGGGTGTCATCCCCACCGTGGGTTTTTACCTCCTACAAGGGTTTCCACGTGAAAAATATTTTTTTCATGTGCAATGAATGTGTGGATTCTTGATATTACTTTCTTTTATGTATTTGCATCAGTTATATGCTTTGTAGTTTCTAAAGTATTTCAACAGTTATTTAGATCGATGGTTGAATTAATTTACTATCTGTTTGGATTGATTCACCCTCCCCCCTCTTAGTACCTATTATTTCCAATGGTAAGTCATCTCCACAAGAAGAGATAAAGAAAAGAGAAAACAACATCTATTTGAGTTGTGATAGCAAAGGGTCAAAGTCATAAGGGTTCTAGTTGAGAGAAAACAAATGAGGTTGAAGAAGACGGAAGTTGCTCATAAAAAAATCAAATCTAAAACTTAAGGAGGATTTCAAGGAAAAAGAAAGCACTTTTTTATATGCATTGAATGGAATAAATACACCACAAACACTCAAATTAATTAGTAATATGAAAAATCAAAATCTGAAAGCATTGGTTGATATTAGTAGCACACAACTTTATTAATAGAAGGCTGGCTTGTGAGCTCAATTGTTTTATTTATTTAATCTCTAAATTTCAAATCATGATAGGTGGTGGAAAACAACTCACTTGTGGCTATAATGCCATCATATTAAACTCTCAATGGAAAATTATCATTTAGATTCACATTTTTTTCTATCCCTATTAGGGTAGTAGGCGTAGTTTTGGGTGTGCAATGGCTTAAACAATTAGGAACAATATTTTTCAGTGTTAAAAAAACATCTTTCAATGTTCAAGACTTATCCATGGATTTTAGGACACATGAGAAAAAAAGTATAAACTTTTGGGAACAAAGTCACCACCAAATGAAATCATTAACTCCCATCGTATATAGAATTTACACAAGAAAGGTTCTTATAATATAGGAGTTACACAATTACATTTTATAGAAGCACGAGATATGATAACTCAAGATCAACTGAAAATCCAAGACATTATTCAACACCATCAACAAGTATTTCAAGAATTGCATGGTTTATCTCTAATTGGAAATCATATTCATGACATTGAATCAATAGCAAGAAGCATTAAAGTTTATATTAATCCCCTATTATTATGCTTAACCAAAAAGATGATCCATGGAGAATATGATCACATTAAAACAAGATAAACAAGATCTCTCATATATGCAAGTTTCATATTCCTATTGTTAATGAATTGGAAGAAAATAAAATCTATGCTAACCAATACATATGTGTCTTTAGGGTGAGAGAAGTAGAATACTCAAAACTTCTGGTGTCACTTAAATGTGTTAAGATGGACCTTAAGGCGAGCATTTTTGTGTCTAACAAGATATAATAGAAGATTTTTTCATACTTATCATCCTATTAATAAATATTTGTTTTGGGAAGGTATTAAAATTGAATGGCCAAAAATATATGGTGGAATGTTTATGCAAACAAAATAAAAGAGAAACAATAAAGACTTTGAGCATCTTGAAAAATCAGACACTCCAATACAACATTGGGTAGAGATATTAATGGAATGTTATAATCATAATAAGATATATGCTTAAGTATATAATAGATATTTTAAAGTATAATGAGGATAAGTACGTGTGGCGTGTTTAAGCCTAATATAAATATTAATGAATACACTAATATCTCTTAATTGGGATGAAGGGGTATGCCCCTACATAGTTAAGCCTATAAATAAGGATGAGAACTCTCTCTCTCATATAATCTATTATTCAATTCATATGTTATTATCTGTTATTGGAGGTCACCCTATCAAAGTGGTCTACTATATTTCTGATTTTTAAAAATACTTCAAAGAAATATCACAAGTCACCCCTAAAATAATATATTGTGTTTGACGACAATAATTTTGCCTACTACTTCAAGAGCAATTTTTGTTTTATTTTCGCATAAAACCTCTTAGGGAAAAGTGGCAATATTTATTTTGAATCTTGTTTGTTATTTAATAATTGAATTTCTATATATTATATTTTTTCAATCTCTATACACTCTATTTAATAGAAAGTAATAAAATCAATGTGTTTTCTATGTTACAGATATAATATTTAATTTTAGCTAATGTTTTTCTTCTTTTATACATTAGTAATTAAATATCATTTACACCTTTTATCATAGTGTGTCAATGTCACGTAAATTGAACACTACTATGATTAGGATCATAAATCAATAAATTATATACCATTATTAATAATCTTATTGTCTCATCAAAGGAGTTGTGACCCAATAGTTAGGTCACTGGAGTTTCATCTAAGGTTAAAACCCCCAAAGTGACATCCAATCATTGATTGGTGTGCTAGAGCAATACACCTACAATAATTGAAGCAATATACACAATAAATAGAATGATATCTTGCATCAAAGGATATGCTAGATGAGATGCAAAAGAAGGTGCAATATCCCTAAAAGCGATTCTATAGGTAAATAGAAGGTGAATAAATATACAAGAGATGCTAGAGAAGAGATAGCTACAGGCACACAAATATTTCCACTTAAGTATAAAGTGTGTGTGATATCCCCACTTTGATTGAATTGTAAGAGGTATGAGTCCCATATCAAAAAAACCCTCACAAAATGATCTATAAAAAGAGTAAGTTTATTATGTGACCTAGTTGTTAAAAGTATGAATCAATACATTCTATGTGTAATTAACTATTTATATCAACAAACAAATCCCATGACTTAAAAAAAGCATTATATTTTTTTATATTGAACTAATCCTAATAAAGATTGAATATAAAGTTAATGTTGGAAAGAACTATTTTTTTTAAGAATGCATAGCCTATTTTATTTACTATATTTAATTTAATTTAAATTTTGAAATAAAAATGCTAAAAATCTAGACATTTTTTCATTGAAAATGCAATAGATTGTATTTACTTTTAAAATTTTCAAACTACTCTTAATTTAATTTAAAAAATGATTTGCTGCTACCATTATGTGGGAAGAGGCAAGCCCCCTTCAACGTGTCACAAAGGAGGGTCAAAATTGGTTCTAAGGGTCCATCTTAAGCCTCTGCACCATATGTTTTGTCAAAGTTGATTATAAATGAACTAAAAGGACCAGGAATTTAGAAATTGGTTGTATTTGCAATGAAAAACGAATTTATTTTTATTACAATTCAAAAGGCAAAAATAGTTGAAGATCGCATATCAACATCAAGTTGAACTATACAAACAATAATTGAAAATTACAAATAAAAAATAAGTCATATTATACAAAAAACTACTGAAAGTGTTTCAAAATTGAGTGGCATTAAATAGTGAGTTTTAGCTAGGCTACTCATCCGAAGTTTTAAGAGAGAACCTAGTCAAATACATTTTAATGGTTTATTACTAATAGCCTTGTTGATCAATCTTAAAGCATAGTCAAATACAGTTTAATAGTTTATTACTAATAGCCTTGTTGATCAATGATTAATAATTGCTACATGCAAGACACGAGATTGTGTTGGTGTGTGCTACTCTAAGGAATTGGACTTTGTTGATGTTTGGTTGCAGTAGAACATATATTAAAGTTGTGGAAGATGTTTGAGAGTTAAATTATATATTAGTTTAGGGTAATCCTTATCACTTGGTCTCAATTGATACTCAATTATAATTGGAAACAAATCATAAACCTCCTTATTGCCAGCTGGTTTGGAACAATCCTAAGCCCTAGCTCTCATTTGGCCAAAGGTGAGTTTGCAAAAATTCGATGTTGGTTTGAGGTCAAAATTAATATGTTACAAGTGTGCTCAAATGACCAAAGTTATGGGTTTTGATTTAAGAAATGTTTTCATTTTTATAAGTTAACCAAGCAGACTCTTATTCCCAATAATTTTTTAGATTTGAAATGCAAAAGAGTGGGTGTGTAACAACCATGGCCACTGAAGTGGACTAATGTACAAGTCATCTTTACGAGGACAAGATTTCAGTGAAACCATAGAAAACGTGGTCAGAAGACAAGTTTGTTTCAATACCAATGTTATCCCATTATTGTATTGTTGTTACAGATTCAAAAAAAGATACAATCAATCAATACTTAATTTCAACCTATAGTATGTATTTGATGTTGTGTATGATGACCATGACCCCAATAATTGACATATATTCTTTATATTTATTCATTAGTTTTAATATCATTGGTATTGACATGGGAACATTAATATTGCAAAATATTTCTAAACTATAAATGATTGCGTCAAGTTAAATGAGGTCTGAAAATATGAGCAAGGGAAGGGCAAGAGAGCTAAATAGATGAATCATCATCTATGCAAAGGTTTTTTGTGATAAAAATAAATAGATCAGTATGTTTGTGCTCAAATTAACATATTGGGTTTCCTATGGACCTGCCAATCCAATGTTGGAAAACCCAAGTGATTTGGCCAACTAACAAGTTTAATCGAAAACAACGTTGGAACTTCTACAATTCTGGCTCTGCAGGACCAAGGCTGGTATGCCTATACCTTAACTTATCCTTCAAGTTTTAAGGCTTTTTATAGCAGATCTGATAGCATCTCAAACCTATTTTTCAAGTGTGGAAAACATGTACTTGAAATAAATCCAATTGTGATCATTCACAACATAAACTGCAAAACTGAAATACTTTGTGAGATTGTAACAATGCTTAGTAAATATGTATAAAATAAATGAATGTTGTGTAGAATATCTCAAAACTTTAAACAATGAACCAAATGACTATAATCCAATAATTGATAAGACCAGTGCCTATTTCAACTTGGGCAATAGAGTCAATCCAATTTCAATCCTATGTACAACCTTGAAAGACAATATATATTCCAACACCAGCAACTATTCAAATGCTATAGATGCAGAGAAACTAAACCTATTTAAATCCTTGCTAGTTCAAGTGAATTTAACTCCCCTGGTTAGGAGACCAATTGAACAAGAAGTTGGAAACACTATCTTTTCACAAACTCCTTGATAATCAAACAAGGATATTAGACACAAAATCTCTACACAAGCATTGCAAGAATAACAATTGAAATTCCTTCAATAATTGCAAGGGACTAACTAAAATGAATTAAAATTTCTTACCACAAGTGAGACAGGAAAGACTTATATTTTATTGATTTTGAAAAAATAGTACATTTGAGTCCATGATAAAGTTGTATCAAATTGTAAAACTAGGAACAATAATAATGATATTATATCTTCACATGATCTTGGAATCCTTATTTCTATAAAATCCAAGGGATGCATACAAGCTTCAAACCAACGTGTCTCTCCATAACTAAAACCTAACCCTAAGATCAACAACTGAACATCATAGTTACAATTAAGGAATGATTTACATCCCTGTTTGAAAACCGTTGTTGACCGTTGGATTTCATAATAATAGTTGCTAGTAGATCATTTGTGATTTGTCTGAGATAATTTAAATAATGATTCTTTGTTATGATCATCATGGTGCTTCGATCATATGTTCATCCATAGATAACCATATATACTCTGCTTGATAATGGATATCATCAATGGTATCTCGAACAGCTTCAGCATCAAGAACAAGATCATCGATGTTGTCAACCATCCTCCATCCTCGTAAAGATTCCTCAAAGAATGTCTACACATGATCATCCTTCAGTCCTGAAAATTGCATTATCCCATCAGTAGATGGATCCATGGTACTCGCCATCATCGAAACCATGCATGTAAAATGATAACGATGTATCAAATAATAGACAAAACCCTAACTGACACAAAATATAATTAAAATATTAAAATGACATAAATAAATCCATGCCAACGCCGTCACCCAAGCATTTTATCCTTTTCATCATTGAGAACATGTGTCATCATTGCGTGATCCTGCGATGGATAAAGGACATTCAGTTTCTGATCATGGGATCACACCAAGCGTCGATCCTTGTTGTGCTTTAGTCACCGGTCAACCTTAAGCCTCCTTTAAATCTCGATCATCTTTTCTGCTCAGTTAAAACACCATTGTTGATCATACATGTGTGCTAAAAGAAAAGGGCTTTAATAGTGCATACTTTAACTTGCTTCAAAAATGATGTGCATCCTCATCATCCTACTTGACCAATCTGGTACTGCCAGCTTTTGTCCCCACTATCTCGTTTCTCAGAATACTTGCTGGCCTATGACATGTGGTGATAATGTGTGATCCTATGATGGATAAAGGTCTCTTAGTTTTTGATCGCGGAGTCATGCCCATCATTGGACTAACTCTAATTTGCTTGATGCTTTATTGTTTTGGCCCCACTTAGGTGAGATCTCAGTGGACACTTGTCATCTAGGTGTGATTTCGCGATGTGTAAAGATCATTCACTTTCTGATTGTGGAATCACGCCAACCATTGATCTTTGTTGAGGTTTTAATCACCGAATAGATCTGCGCAAGGATAGGAAATAACAAAAATCCCACAAAGACATGCAATTGTTACATTATGAATTTTAAATTGAGACTAAGAACACTCGGGTAAAACAACAATACAAAACATATAAATCTCATCGACATAGGTATTAAAAATACTTCCCTAAGCTATTTGGATATGCAAATTGATCTGTAAATTTGGGTTCCACCAGTGGCTCTTTCTGGGGATGTGTGTTCATACCTAGACACAGCAAGATCTCAGTTGTCTCTGGAGAAGCAGACAAAAACATAAATAAAATAAAACATAACAAAATAATTTAAAATGTAAATTTTTGAAATACTCCATGTTCAAGAGAAAAATATCTTCAAATATTGAACATGATTTGGGAATTATTGAATGTAGCCTTCTATATCTTGTAATAAATAACTATTCTCACCCACATTCTCAAATACTACATAAGGTCCTAACCACAAAGCTTCAAATTTTCCATGTTTTCCTTTGTCCTATTTTTTGGCGTTCCATTTCAACACCCACTCTCCCTTCTAAAAATTGATCTCTTTGGCCCTTTAATCGTGCAAAGATTTCACTTGCGTCTATTTTTTAACATTTTGGCTCTGTGCATTTCTTCTGATTTCATCTAGTTTTGCAAGTTGATCCATCCTGTTCTCCATGAAATTTATATCTTCCAATTGTTCTTCACTGACAAATTTATATTCATGAAGCAAGTTGTTTAATGGTAATCTAGCCCTTTTCCCATAGACCAAATCATAAGGAGAAAACCCTGCCAACTTTTTGATTGTTATTTTATCTGCCCAAAGTGCCAGGGGCAATTTGGAGTCGCATGCCCTTTTGTTATTGCTTAACATTCTCTTTATGATTTTCATTATATTTTTGTTACTTGACTATGCCTGACCATTTCCTTGTGGATGGTTAGGGGAAGAGTATGACAAAATTATACCATAAGTATTACAAAATTCAGAGAATTCCTTGGATCTAAAACACATGCCATTATAAAAAATAATCTTGCAAGGAACACCAAACCTTGTTAGTATATTATATGTTAGGAATTTTATCACCACCTTGCTTGTAGCTTGTCTAGAGGATATGGCCTCAACCCATTTAGTAAAGTAATCTGTTGCAACTAAAATTCATTTGTGTTGTACACTGAAAACATCATCAATTTCACTAATGAAATCTATCCCCCACATTTGAAATGGCTCTTCAGTGGACAAAGTTTTAAAGGGAAATGCACCATCATATTTTAGTTTCCCTGAAAACTTTTAACAAGCTTCACATTTTCTAACATATGTGTAACAATCCTTAAACACATGTGGCCAATAATACCTAGCATTTAATATCTTATGGGCAGTGGTTCTTGCTGAAAAATGGCCACCACATACTCCATCATGCAACTCTTTCAATACTGAATCTTCTTGGTACATATCTAGACAAAATAAAAGCACAACCTCTTTGTTTTTCCAATATAGGTCACCTTGTATCAAAACATACCTAGATGATTATAACTTTATTGTTGTTTTTTTATTATCATTCAAACCTTCTTGACATTTCATGTGCTTTAAGAAATATACCACATCAGTATACCAAGGACACTTCTCAATTCTTACTACTGATTCATTAGAGTTCACCTGGTTGACTTGAACTACCTCGAGATTTGAGTCATCCATAATTTTAGCAAGGCCCTGTCCTCTAACCAATTTTGTGATTTGGATTTCCATGTCAAACTCCTGGATCTGATTCACCCATCTACATCTTCTGCATGTAACCTCTGACTGCATAAATATGTCTTTAATTGTTGCATTGGGTACATAGGCTTATACCTTTTCCCCTACCAAGTATTGCCTAAAATATTTCACTACTTCGACAAGGACATATGCTTGTTTTTCATTTATGTGATAATTCAATTCTGTTGCTTGAAGAGTTTTACTAAAAAATGTTATTGGTTGTTCATAGCCCTCATCATTTTTGTGTAACATGACAACATTAATAGTATGATAAGAGGCAAAAGAAAATAACTAAAATGGTTTGAAGAAATCAGGTGTTTTAAGGACTTGAGCTTCCTTGATTTCTTTCTTAATATTAGCAAACTCCTCTAGGGCCTCATTTATCCATTTAATCTTTGCACCCTTCTTGAGCATCTTGGAAATAGGCTTAACTATTTCTCATAAATTTGGGACAATTCTTCTTACAAAGTTTATTTGTCCAAAAAAGGATTGGATTCCTTTAACATTTTTAGGGACTTGGATTTTATCTATAGCTGCAATCCTTTTAGGGTCTTTTCTCACTCCATCTTTTGATACAATGTGTCCAAGTAACTTCCCTTCAGTTACTCCAAAGTGACATTTCTTTGGGTTTAGAGATATCCCATATTCCAGAGCTCTTTTAAATATTTGCTCCAAATGTTTACAATGCTCCTCTATTTTTTTTTGAATATGCAGTCAGATCATCTTGATATATAGCCATGATGAGATCAATCAGGCCATCAAAATCCACATCCATAGCTCTTTGGAATGTTGCTCTTGCATTAGTTAACCCAAAGGGCATCCTTGCATAAACATATGTTCCCCAAGGATTGGTAAAAGTTGTCTTGTATTGCTCTGGCTCTTTAACCTTCACTTGGTTGTATCCTAAAAATCCATCCATCATAGACAATAATTCATTCCCAGTAACCTTTTGTAAAAGAGCCTCCATATTAGGCAATGCAAAGTTATCATTTAAAGATGATACATTCAAATTTCTAAAATCAACACACAACCTTATATCTTCATTCTTCTTTCTATCTGGGACCAAGTTTGATACCCATGTAGAATGTCTTATAGGCACTATTATTCTTGCATCCCTTAATTTGACAAGCTCTTCCCTCATTTTATGGGCTAGCATTGGGTTTATAGGACATTGGCTTTGCCTATAAGGCTTTGCATCTAGTTTTAAATGGATTTCATGTTGAAATAAGTCTTCACGGTAGGCTGTAAGCTCATCATATGACCATGCAAAAATATGCCTATATTTCCTTAACAAGGCTGTTAAATCTGACTTAATCCTAGGAGTGAGCTTTTTGCCTATGTATACTTCCTTTGGAGTATGATCATTTCCCAGGTTGATCTTTTCAACTTCTTCATTCTTTTCAACTGTCATACCTGCCTTTAGACTTTATTGCTCATCAAAAACTCCTTCAAGTGCTACCAAGCCTCTGGGAATTTTGTTTGTCTTTAGTTGCACCACTTCCTTTCCAAGAAAAGCTTCTTTGTCATCCTAATTATCTACATAGTCATTCCAATCTATGCTCTGATCCTCATATCTATCTTTGTTCATCACAAATTTGAGAAGATCTCTGTCATCTTCAAACACTTGCCAATTCTGCACATTGTCAGGAATTGATGGTATGTTCTTCATCTCCATCTACAAAATCTCATCGAAAGGAATGTCAACCTACCTGATGGATGAATTAGCCAATAGGCCAGCAAGAGAATTCTCTGATCTTTCTATCCATTTAATTCAAAATGCATCGAGAAATTCAACTAAATCCCATACTAAATTCCTATATTGTTTTAATCTAGGATTTTTAGTTGTGAATTTATTTCTGACTTGAGAAACAATTAAATCAGAGTCACCATATACTGAAAGTATCTTAATACCATAAGATTTTACAAATTTTAAACCAAGGATTTGTGCTTCATATTCTGAAAATATTATTAGTACATTCAAAATTCAACAAGAAAGAAAATTTTAAAATCTTACCACATTGAGATACAAAAGTGATCCCAGTCCCATTACCTTCCTTACTGCATGCTCCATCAAAAGGTATTTTCCTAATCTATTCTTGATTCCCTTGCAAATGCACTTCAATGGGTGTACTGAATTTTAGTGTTGGTTTAGTGATGCTCACCTAGAAATTATCCATGTCTGAGTGGCAGAAGCTTATTTTCTCCATCAAAACGTCTTCTTCAATTATATATGGGGACCTTGGATCCCTATTTATTCTCACTTCCCTGTCATCCACTGGAATAGTAGCATAAGACAAATCTAATTGAATATGACAACCCACTAGATTTGACCACTGTCTAGATAAAAGCATTACATAATTAGCAGGAACTTCTACAACAATAATATCAGTTTTGTATGATACTTTAGGACAAGGAGGAAATTTAAATTCCACATTTTCATAATACCAACAACAGGTATAGATCTATTGTCCATAGCATAACATCTTCCATAAGTTGTGTCAACCTTCATTCCAAGCTCCTTCATAACTTCTGAGGGTATGATGTTAACTGTTGCTCCTGAATCTATCATACAATTCTTAACAAGTTTATTGTTAATCATCAAAGTGAGATAAAAAGATCAACTTGTGTTCCATTTTGAGTAATAGTAGTTCCTAAATAAACCATTGGTGGTTCTTCATTTACTGGTCTTTGATTAGAAATCCCTCTTTAAAAATATTACCTACATTAGACAACACTTTCACAGCCTCATCTTTGTATTCATATATTTTCATCATCTCAAATAAAGGAATGGAAATTTTCACCTGCGATAAAACATTTGATATAAAAGAACTACTATTGGGAGTAGATTTATTGACCATTGGTTTATCTTTTGGCTTTGCCAGTTTTGGATTTTGATGATGATCTACATGTTTACCCAGCTTTGTGGTATCATCTTTAGTCTTTAATGTGTCTGATTGGATGACCTTCTTCTTTGGTGCCTTGATAGATATTTCAGCAGGTTTCCCTTGATCAACATTTATTGTTCTATTCCTCAGCTTGTAATTACCCCTCTCTTCCTCAATTGCTGCAATAGTGTATGCTTCTTTCTCCTCATCTGTAAACCTCCTAATGACTGACATCTCTCCTTGTTGCCTATAACATTGATATATCATGTTCAAATCATCATGGTATACATACTCCTCATCATAAGAACTATAATCATCTCTTCCCCAAATGGGTTTAGATGATACATT
The DNA here is from genome assembly GCA_018584345.1 of Thuja plicata. Classification (NCBI taxonomy): domain Eukaryota; kingdom Viridiplantae; phylum Streptophyta; class Pinopsida; order Cupressales; family Cupressaceae; genus Thuja; species Thuja plicata. The sequence goes on along the minus strand of MU224169.1, from coordinate 3,897,883 downwards.
ATTCAGTGTGGGTTGTTGTTCATCGCTCTGATCTTCATCCTCTTGAAAGCTTTGGGCCACAACACAATTATCAGGAGAATGTGGTAGTGTGCAACCTTCACACCAAGGATTTCTCTCCACCAAATGGTTGTTTCTTTTTAATGGATCAGGTGTTTCTTTAGCATAACTCTGCTTCTCAGGTTTACCATTTTTCCAACTAGTATTATAGGGCATATCTTGCAATCTAAATTTGTCATTTTTAGGGAATGACAACCTATCACTCCTACCTTGTTTCAACTTTAGATCTTTTAGCACATCCATGATTTCTTTGAGATCATCCCTTCTAGGGGGCTTTGAATTGTATAATTTAGTATCATCCCTTTTATTTATCCTTCCAGTAGCCTTTCTGTCATTTTCAATAGTAGTGGCAACTTTGAAACCCCGCCGCAAGGTTGATGGTCTTTGTGATCTAATCTCATAATGTGTTTTTCTATCAAATGCACTTAGATAGAAATCAATCAAGAAAGAATCAATAGGTCTTATATCTCTTGGTATTCTGTTTAAGACTTTATTCAACCTTTTATTGAATTTTGCAACTGATTCGTTAAAATTATTTTTAATGCCAGTCAATTCATGAGCTGTGAAAGATGTATCATTACGATCACCAAACTTCTCAGCAAATTGATTTACAAAGTCACACTAATTTGAGATGGATCCATCAAGAAACGCCTATACCACTCAGCAACATCCTCAGTCAATGACTGGACAAAAAACTTCATGAAAACATCCTCATGGTTCCCCTCTAATTATTCAATAATATTTTATAAATTTATGGTATGTTGCTCAGCAGATTCCACTCCATTCCCTGAAAATTTTTGAATGACATTTCTTAATTCATTTGATATAGTGTTTGAGTATCCAACTATCCCACTGAAATCTACTTGTATATATCTTTCTATCACCATAGGAGCTCTTCTTCCTTGGCCCATATTTTGGCAATTCCCATTCTGCCCTCTATGAATTTGGTGATTTACGCCCCGATGATTTTGACCATCATTACAATGATTTCCCATATTTTTCTTCCTTGGATGACCTTGGTTATAGTTTTCCCCATTGTTTGGTTGTTTCCAAGGATCGCCCCTTTCACTGCCATTATTTTTTCTTCCACATATCCCTCTATCTTCCTATTCAAACAATGGATTAGTATGATTATTGTTGAAAGCTTGATCTCCATTTTTCTCTGTGGAGGATTGTATTTAGGTGTTCCATCCCCTTTTGATGTTGTCTTTCCTCCTGATCTTTCTCCACTATTTTTAGTATCAGGTGACAAACTCAAATCACCTCTCTTTATCTTTAACCTATCTAATGTTTTGCTAGGAAACCTCTTCAAAGCTTTAGCTACCTTAGGATTCTTTTTTCCATATTCAAATAATTTATTGAGCATAGAAAATATTGATTCATATTATTTTTCTTCCTCTCGTACTTCTTGTACTGGATTCAAATCTTCAGTATCTTTAAAGCTAAAGGGGTTTCTATTATCCTCAAAATTGCTTAGATTTGCAAAATGGTTTTCTTCAATGAAATCAATGTTCTCCCTATCATGAAACTTCTTATGTCCAGTATACAACATATCTGGAGCTTGTTTCTTTCCTCTCCTCAGACTTCTTTGTAAATCTAATTCAAGTTGATCTTGATGCGAGGATCTTCTACCCCACATGAATACTTAGTACAACAAAATTAGTTTACCAAGATATAACTGCATCAAATTTGTAGAGTCGCCACCTTCTTTCCAGAAGGAAATTACCTACCGTCTTCTAATTCTTTTCTCCCAATAGAGTTTGTCTTTACCAGAAATACTGAAAAATGTTCTGATAACAAATCCTCAATAGAGTCGCCAATCTGTTGGTGACTTGGATGGGAAAACTTGAGCTGTCAATCCAATCTTCAGCCAACCAACACTAGATATTCTAAGTAAAATTCAAAATAATCGTAAGAATAAGTCCCCAATAGAGTCGTCAATCTGTTGGTGCTCAAATCAACATATTGGATTTCCTATGGACTTTCCAATCCAATGCTGGGAAACCCAAAGGATTTTGCCAACTAACAAGTTCAACCAAAAACAAGGTTGGAACTTCTGCAATTCTACCTTTGCAGGACCAAGGCGGGTAGGCCTATACCTTAACTTATCCTTCAAGTTTTAAGACTTTTCATAGTAGATCTAATAGCATCTCAAACATCTCTTTCAAGTGTGGCAAACATGTAATTGAAAGAAATCCAATTGTGATCAATCACAATGTAAACTGCAAAATTGAAATACTTTGTGAGATTGTAAGAATGCTTAGTAAATATGTATAAAATAAATGAATGTTGAGTACAATAGCTCAAAAATTTAAACAATGAACCAAATGACTAATCCAATAATTGATAAGACGAGTGCCTATTTCAACTTGGGAAATAGAGTCAATCCAATTTCAATCCTATGTACAACCTTACAAGACAGTATATATATTCCAACACTGTCAACTATTCAAATGTTATAGATGCAGAGAAATTAAACCTATTTAAATCCTTTTTAGTTTAAGTGAATTTAACTCCCCTTCTTAGGAGACCAATTGAATAAGAATCTAGAAACACTATCTTTTCATGAACTCCTTGATAATCAAACAAGGACATTAGACACATAAAATCTATACACAAGCATTGCAAGAATATCAATTGAAACTCCTTCAATAATTGCAAGGGACTAACTAAAATGAATTAAAATTTCTTATCACAAGTGAGACAGGAAACACTTATCTTTTATTGATTTTGAAAAAATAGTACATTTGAGTCCATGATGAAGTTGTGATTAATTTCTAAAACTCGGAACAATAAGAATGATATTATATCTTCACATGGTCTTGGAATCCCTATTTATATAAAATCCAAGGGATGCGTACAAGCTTCAGACCAATGTGTCTCTTCATAAATAAAACTTAACCCTAAGATACACAACTAAACATCATAGTTACAATTAAGGAATGATTTACATCCTTGTTTGAAAACTGTTGTTGACCGTTGGATTTCATAATAATAGTTGCTAGCAGATCATTTGTGATTTGTCTGAGATAATTTAAATAACAATTCTTTGTTATGATCACCATGGTGCTTCGATCATATGTTCATCCATAGATAACCATATATACTCTGCTTGATAATGAATATCACCAATGGTATCTCGAACAACTTCAACATCAAGAACAAGATCATCAATGTTGTCAACCATCCTTTGGGATCCTCCATCCTCGTAAGGATTCCTCAAAAAATGTCTGCACGTGATCATCCTTCAGTCCTAAAGATCACATTATCCCATCAGCAGATGGATCCATGGTACTCGCCATCATCGAAACCCTGCATGGAAAACGATAACGACGTATCAAATAATAGACAAACCCCTAACTGACACAAAAAATAATTAAAATATTAAAATGACATAAATAAATCCATGTCAACGATGTCACCCAAGCATTTTATCATTTTCATCATTGAGGACACATGTCATCATCGCGTGATCCCGTGATGAATAAAGGACGTTCAGTTGTTGATCGTGGGATCACGCCAACCGTTGATCCTTGTTCTTTAGTCATCAATCAACCTTAAGCCTCCTTTAAAAATCGATCATATTTTATGCTCGGTTAAAACACCACCGTTGATCACACCCACATGCTAAAATAAAAGGGCTTTAGTAGCGCGTACGTTAACTTTCTTCAAAAATGACGTACATCCTCATCAACCTGCTCGACCAATCTAGTACTTCCAGCTGTTGTCCCTACTATCTCATTTCTCAGAACAATTGCGGGCCTGGGACACAAGGTGACAATGCGTGATCCTGTGATGGATAAAGGTCGCTTAGTTTTCGATTGCGGAACCACACCCACCATCAGACTAACTCTTATATGCTCGATGCTTTATTGTTTTGGCCCCACTCAGGCGAGATCTCAGCGGACACTTGTCAGCTATGCGTGATTCTGCGATGGGTAAATATTGTTCACTTTTTTATTGCGTAATCACGCCAACTGTTGATCTTTGTTGATGTTTTAATCGCTGAATAGATCTGTGCAAGGATATGAAATAACAAAAAGCTCGTGAAGACACATGCAAATGTTACATTATGAATTTGAAAATGAGACTAAGAACACTAGAGTAAAACAACAATACAAAACATATAAATCTCATCGACGTAGGTATAAAAAATACTTCCCTGGGCTATTTGGATATGCAAATTGATCTGTTAATTTAGGTTCCACCACAATATGCACATTAAAAAGTTTGAAAAATCGAGATGACGCCTTGTACAATAAGAGAAATTTTAACAAATACTTAATTTCATTCCCCCTAAATCGTGTTATATATA